>JAJOOO010031662.1:0-22664 GCA_029582685.1 Solanum piurae
ACTTAGACTTCCGCTGTGTGTTTTAAAGTTGTTTTAATGAAGTTTGAATGTGTGGATGTAAATAAGTTTTTATTCCGCACTATTTTCATTATTGAATGTAATGAATGACTATGTGGCTTGTATAAGACCCCTTCGGGGTCGAATACGCCATGTTACGACTAGGGGGTACTCTCGGGTCGTGACACGCATGAACCTTATAAGTCGAGCAGTCTTGAGACGAGGAGTATCTTTGAGTCATTGGGTTAAGTAGTTCATGCTCATAAATTCCGCATGAACCCTCTGAGTTGAGCATTCTTGAAGTGAGTAGTATTATTGAATTTCTTGAGTTCCAAGTATTGAGTTCTATCTATGGTTATTGAAAACCTTTCATTGAGTCGTTCACGTCCATAATTCGGCATGAACCATATTTTATGAAGTCTTTTACAAACGTTTTAACTTTGTTTTAAGGCTTAAGTTCTGAGTTAAGCAAAGAGTAAAGAGTAAAGACTAAAGAGTTGAGTTCATTTCTTCAAACGAGTATATCGGGACTATGTATTCCCAAAGAGTAAATGTTTTCACATTTAAACAAGAAAGGAAATTGAGATTTCAAAAGAGCATTTGAACTAGTTTTTCAATAAAGAGGAAACTATGATTTCCAAGAGAGTTTTTAAGCTAAGTTTTGAGTAATTATCTCAAACCAAAGAAAGAGTTTTGTTTTGAAAAACATATGAGCTAAGTATATTTTAGGAATAGTATTGAGCACCGATATGGGGATGCGAGTTCAGATAACTCAAGTCTCCATAAACCATGTAGCTATCATGGGTATTAAAGGGTCATACTTTTTAGATGATCACATAAGTTAAGCTAGTGGATCCACTAAGTTAAAGTGTTCTATATGATGGCAAAGTATAGGACAGTTCTGGCAGCGTGGGCAAGACGATGTATCACCACTTAAGCTCATAATGGTGGTTGTCAGTTAGAGAATCTCCCACAGAAACTATATTACTTTATTATATAAGTAAAGTTGAATCTGTTATTGCATTTTATTTAATGAATTAAGTTGTTTTTACTATTTTATAAAGATTTCCATATATTGCATGTGTATTGTTGCTTTATATTGAGTTGAGTAACCAGAGTCGAATATCATATCTTTGAGTTGAGTATCTAATCTTTGAGTTGAGTATCTAATCTTTGAGTTGAGTATCTAATCTCTGAGTTGAGTATCTTATCCTTGAGTTGAGTAAGTTTAAGAAGAGGTAAGTATGTTTCCTTTTTTATTAAGTTTCAAGCTTATGTTTATGTTTTAGAATTTCCCTTACATGCTCGTACATTCCACGTACTGAGCCAGTTGGCCTGCATCTTCTCATGATGCAGATACAGGTATTCAGGATCATCAACAAGAGCTTCGTTGATACATCCGAGAGTTCGAGTTAGCAATGGTGAGCCTCCTTATTTCTGGAAGATTTCATTTACTTTTCAGTTTAGTCAGAATGTCGTGGGTCTTGTCCCGACTTCCATCTTTATCAATTAGAGGCTTTATAGATAGTCAGTATAGTTGAGAAGTCTGTATTACTTATTTATTTTATTAAATATTTCAAAGACTTAAGTTGCCAATTTTGGGGCGAGTTGAATATATTTTATTATTCTGAGTTTTCATGTGAGTTAAAGTTTGAATTTAAGTTTTATGAGTTTTTATTTTAGTTTTTAAGCTTTGTATGCTTGAATCAGTTTTTCGCTTGTAGTCAGCCAGGATGAGGGTTCGCTTGGGACCAACAATGGTCTTCGAGTACCGGCCACGTCCAGGATGTAGGCTTGGGTCGTGACATGGTTATCATGTTTTCAAGAATTATTCTTATCCTATAAGATATCTATTTATTATTCACGATCTTCTACATAGACAAATTAATTTCTAACACACCTATCAAGTGTTAAAAAATTATTCTTATCCTAAAAGATATTTACTTATTGATCCACAATATTTTAGATAGATAAATTTATGACACCTCTTCAAGAATTATTCTTATCCTAAAAAGATATTTACTTATTCTGAATTTAGTATATCAATTAATAAGTTCAAAATCACATATTACTATAAAAGCCAATCATGCTTTCTTCCTTAACCAAACTTTGAAGCAAAATATATTCAACGATTGAGAAATAAAGAAATGTGATCATTGCATCATATTGGTGCTATCAATGTATTCCAAAAATTGGAAAAGAAGATTTTAATAATGCATGTAAGGAAGTTGTTTTGAATCCCAAAAAAATGTGGAAGAATATAAGAAGAATATGTTTCTTCAATCATTAGTCGAAGAAAATCTTTCACATTAATTTTTATGCAAGGTTTCAAAACAATTTTCTTCCATGGCATCATCAATATCTTCTTTTTTTCAATTTTTGGAGAACATTAGTAGTATCTATATGATGCAATTACATTTTCTCATTTCTCAATTGTTAAATTTTTTCTACAGCGAGGCTTAAATCCTTTATTTGTTTGGAAATGTATGTTTTAATAAATAATTTTTGTTTTATGAGATTAAAAAATTTAATATATTTTCGGATATTTCGCAAAAAAAATAATATATTTTTTAAATTATTATTTTTGATATTTTAAAGTCATTTTTGTGAGCTGAATATTCAAGGATTGAGAAATGAGGAAATATGGTCATTGCGTCATATTGGTGCTATCAATGTATTCCAAAAATTTAAAAAGAAGATTTTTGATAATGCATGTTAGGATTTTGTTTTGAATCCTACTTAAAAAATGTGGAAGAATTTCAGAATAATATGTTTCTTCAATCATTAGTCGAAATATTCTTCCACATTAATTTTTATGCAAGGTTTCAAAACAATATTCTGCCATGCATCATCGATATCTTTTTTTAAAAAAAAATTGGAGAACATTAGTAGTATCAATATGATGCAACAACTACATTTTGTTATTTCTCAGTTGTTGAATTTTCCCTACAACGAGGCTTAAATCCTTTATTTGTTTGGAAATACATGTTTTAATAAATAATCTTTTGTTTTATGAGATTAAAAAACTTAATATATTTTTTGGATATAAATATTTTTTTTTTGAAAATTATTATTTTCAATATTTTATAGTCATTTGTGCGAGCCGAATATTCAACTATTGATAAATGAGGAAATGTGGTCATTTGCATCATATTGGTGCTTCTCAATGTATTCCAAGAATTGGAAAAGAAGATTTTGATAATGCATGTAAGGAATTTGTTTTGAATCCTACTTAAAAAAATGTGGAAGAGTTTCAGAAAAATATGTTTCTTCAATCATTAGTCGAAGAAATTCTTCCACATTAATTTTTATGCAAGGTTTCAAATCAATTTTCTTCCATGCATCATCGATATCTTTTTTTTAAAAAAATTGGGAGAACATTAGTTATACCAATATGATGCAACGACTACATTTTCTCATTTCTTAGTTGTTGAATTTTCTCTATGGCGAGGCTTAAATCTTTTATTTGTCTGAAAATGCATGTTTTAATAAATAATCTTTTGTTTTATGAAATTAAGAAACTTAATATATATTTTGGATATTTCTCAAACAAAATTATTCGTTTTTTGAAAATTATTATTTTCAATATTTTAAAGTCATTTGTGCGAGCCAAATATTCAACTATTGAAAAAATAAGGAAATGTGGTCATCGCATCATATTGGTGCTATCAATGTATTCCAAAAATTGAAAAAGAAGATATTTGATAATGCATGTAAGGAATTCGTTTTGAATCCTACTTTAAAAATGTGGAAGAATTTCAGAAGAATATGTTTCTTCAATCATTAGTCGAAGAAATTCTTCCACATTAATTTTTATGCAAGGTTTCAAAACAATTTTCTTCTATGCATCATCGATGTCTTCTTCTTTTTATAATTTTTTTTTGGAGAACATTAGTATAGTATCAATATGATACAAAGACTACCTATTCTCATTTCTCAGTTGTTGAATTTTCTCTACCTCAAAACTGAAATACTTTATTTGTTTGGAAAAGCATATTTTAATAAATCATCTTTTGTTTTATGAAATTAAAAAATTTAATATATTTTTTGGATATTTCTCAAAAAATGATTTAAAAAATTGAAAATTATTATTTTTGATATTTTAAAGTCATTGTGCGAGTCAAATATTCAACGATTGAGAAATGAGGAAATGTGGTCATTGCTTCATATTGGTGCTATCAATGTATTCCAAAAATTGGAAAAGAAGATTTTGATAATGCATGTAGGGAATTTGTTTTGAATCCTACTTAAAAAATGTGGAAGAATTTCAAAGAAGATGTTTCTTCGATCATTAGTCGAAGAAAATCTTCCACATTAATTTTTATGCAAGGTTTCAAAACGATTTTCTTCCATGCATCATTGATATCTTTTTTAAAAAAAAAAAATTGGAGAACATTAGCATTATCAATATGATGCAACGACTACATTTTCTCATTTCTCAGTTGTTGAATTTTCTCTATGAGGCTTAAATCGTTTATTTGTTTGGAAATGCATGTTTTAATAAATAATCTTTTATTTTATGAGATTAAAAACTTTATATATTTTTTGGATATTTCTCAAAAAAAATTGAAAATTATTATTTTTGATATTTTAAAGTCATTTGTGCGAGCCGAATATTCAATGATTGAGAAATGAGGAAATGTGGTTATTGCATCATATTGGTGCTATCAATGTATTTCAAAAATTGGAAAAGAAGATTTTGATAATGCATGTACGGAATTTGTTTTGAATTTTACTTTTAAAATGTGGTAAAATTTGAGAAGAATATGTTTCTTCAATCATTAGTCGAAGAAATTTACTTTTTTTTATGCAAGGTTTCACAACAATTTTCTTCCATGCATCATCGATATTTTCTTATTCCAATTTTTGGAGAACATTAGTAGTATCAATATGATGCAATGACTATATTTTCTCATTTCTCAGTTGTTGAATTTTCTCTACAGCAAGGCTTAAATCCTTTATTTGTTTTGAAATGCATGTTTTAATAAATAATCTTTTGTTTTATGAGATTAAAAAACTTAATATATTTTTCGGATATTTCTCAAAAAAAATATTAAAAATTATTATTTTCGATATTTTAAAGTCATTTGTGCGAGCAGAATATTCAACTATTGAGAAATGAGGAAATGTGGTCATTGCATCATATTGGTGCTATATTCCAAAAATTGAAAAAGAATATTTTGATAATGTTTGTAAGGAATTTGTTTCGAATCCTACTTAAAAAATGTGGAAGAATTTCAAAAGAATATGTTTTTTCAATCATTAGTCGAAGAAATTCTTCCACATTAATTTTCATGCAAAGTTTCAAAACCATTTTCTTTCATGCATCATCAATATCTTTTTAAAATTTTAATTTTTGGAAAACATTAGTAGTATTAATATGATGCAACGACTATATTTTCTCATTTCTCAGTTATTGAATTTTCTCTACAACGAGGCTTAAATCCTTTATCTGTTTGAAAAGACATGTTTTAATAAATAATCAATTGTTTTATGAGATAAAAAAACTTAATATATTTTTCAGATATTTCTCAAAAAAATAAAATTGTGATATTTTTTTATTTAAAATTTATTTTCAATATTTGAAAGTCATTTATGTATTTCATTTTTTTAAGGTATTTTTATTTATTCATATTTATCTATAGTCTTATTCAAGTAATTGGAGTAATCATGTGTGCTTTGTCTTGTTGGTATTTCTCTATCACACTTACATTAGAGTGGGGAGCTGTCCTAATCATTGGCCCAACTGTCACTTTTAACTAATTTATTTATTTATCATGCTAAATATATGATATACTATCATGGGTCATCAAATTTAATTATTTTTTTTAGTTTTCTACTCGGTATTCGTAGCTTGCATTAGAATTCTGACTAAATTTGAATTGCGCACTACAAGACATATTTGGTGATGGCGCTTTCAAAAGGATTTTCTCCATATTAGAAACTTGAATTCGAAATTTCTGATTAAAGGTGAATCAATCCCACCACTAAATCATAACTCATGTTGGCATCATAGGTCATCCAATAATATCAAAGTAAAGGTCTCAAAAATTATGGTAGAAGCAAATTGTTGAATATAGAAAACCATATGAAATGCTTTCTTGTACATACTAAAACTGAAATAGCTAGACCAAGTGCCAAATATAATATAATAGTGACTAGAAAATTACATAAGTCACTTTCATTCTTGCTGTATATGATTGGCCTTTATTCATTTTTTCCAATTTTCAATAACCTGCTCCAAAGAATAAAAATAAGTCACCTTCTCAGTTCTCATCAAATTATAAAATTAGGGTGAGAGTGAGAACAAGGTAAAGTCAATTGTATAAAATTGCAAGTTCTTACGCAAGTAATAATTATGCATATGTCTCAAATAAATTAAGTCAGTTATATTCTTATTGATTGTGTCTCTCCATTTAAACTTATCTAATGTTATATCAACAATATATATAGTATTTTTTTTACTGTATATAAATTTCTGATAAGATTAAAAGACTTCTAGATAAACATATTATATATTATGATATTCTACACGTTCTAAAAACTCACGTGAGTTCTGCCTAATTTTCGTCTAAGTGATTGAAGGAGTTACTTTACTTGTTTCTTCTACCTTGCATTAAATTAAGAATTGCAGTAAAGTAAGAATGTAATATTTTACTAGAAAAATATTTGATTCATAAAGGTAAAAATTATGACTTACATCTCTGCATAATTTGTCCCAAATTCACTAAACCAATGAACCTCAATAGAATTTAGATTACAATAATTGCAACCTAGGAACTATATAGCTTTAATCCCTAGAGAAAAAATTTTCATAGGTCGTGGTTTCCCCTATCAAATTACCTATAATTTAAAATCAAATTTCTATTTCGATCTATCTCTAAACAATTGCTTCCAGAAAAGCTGAAAAAGTACAATTCGATAATCGACCTAATACAAGAAATCTAGAACCCAATTTTATAAAGTGTGCATAATTAAAATTTGTACCATGCACATATGCATGAGGAAATTCAGATGTTATTATTGTCATTCGAGCTAACAATTCATCAAAATAGCCTCTTCTTGACTTCTTCATATCTATTTGATTTTGTTATCTCATGTCAACATACTTATTGAGAATTATCTTTAATATATTTCACTTGATTTAAGATTTTTAATTTTTTTTTGGACCGACGATAGTTTAAACATATATCCCTTCCTCTCCCTTCGTGTGTATCCTTTGATACAAGTTGTGTAAAGCTTCTTGTAATTGGGCTTTACTAATAATTTTTTGGGGAAACTTACATAAATATACTAATATTAAGAAAATATTTACCATTTATATATATCAATAATATTTTTTTTCACTTGATCATTTTTAATATATTTATTATACAATTTTAATACATATTACAGAGTCTAATTTATAAAACACATACTCCTATAATACAAGTTTTATTGATGAATAATACATTTATCACACATTTTAATACACTTATAATACAATGTGTCAATTTCTTATCAAACAAGCATAATATCTTTTAAAACAATTATAATACATGTATATTGCATACATAATTCACTTTTAATACATATTGCATATTTATTATAGTATTGTTATATATTGCTATAAATTGTAATAAATACAAAGTATCACTAAAATCAATAATTATTTATTAAAAGCTACCCATTCAAGTAAATTTTCCTTTTTTTTTTTTAGCTTTCATATTTTCTTCGAAACTTCAATTTCTTTACTTTTAGTAATTTGTAATAGCAATCTCTTGTAACTTTAACTTTTTGTATCTCCTCATGACCTCATCCCATCACAATTTTGCTTCTTCATATTATCAATATAATTTTTACTACCTAATAAAAGTTCACCTCGTTTTAAGTTCACAAATATTAATACTTTTAAGAATGATCTACTTGAAGTAGTATTCATTTAGAGAGAAACAATTGGATGTTAAACTTCAGGGTTAACTATTTTAGATCATTCAAATACCTTTTAAGCTTATATTATGATGTAATAATTAAATAGTATCGGTCTATTCCATTGTTTAATCCCTTTCAACTAAAGTTAGTTTTAGTTTTACATTTAAAAAAATGACTGAATCGATCGACCCTAATCGTATCGAAACGATTTATATCATTTTTTCAATAAAACTGTGGACTTTTATTTAAGTGTATAACAGTCCCAAAAAATTAGGATGATTTTTTTAATTTTATAATAAAAATTGAAAAATTCTCTAAACTAAACCGAATACCCTTACATGTATGTAAATATATAAATATTTTTATATATTAACAATATGTTGAATTTAATATATAAATATATTTTATAACATTTTTCAAAATATAAATATAACTTAGGTCATGAATACTATAATAGATATTCCATCAAACAATACAACAAAATTTATGCAAGCACTCCTATTAAATGTTTAAGACCAAACAATATGGTAATAAGGTTTTACAATCTTGACATCTTAGTGAAGATTTGAAGTGTTTCTTCAAGAACATACTTGCGAAATTAATATTTTAATAATAGTATATTTAAAGGTGATATTTTAAAAGTAAAAAAAAACTCGAAAATTAATCGAACTGTACCGATACTGAAAAAACCCGATATAATTGAGATGATTTAAAAAAATCTAATTATAGTTATACATTATAAAATACCAAAAAATTAAGATGTATATTTTTTTAAAAATAAACACTGAACCGTCTCATTAACACTAGCTCCTAGGAATAGGTATATGGTTTAAAGATTAACCTTAACCTTAACCAACCACTATTTCGTTAGTTATTATACATTTTTTTTGTTAATTTTGACTAAATATGCATCATTTTTATAAACATTAAGGACGTTTAATTCTTTATGTCATACGATATGAACTATTACATGTCTTTCTTTTTTGTCAAAATAGATGTTTTAATTATCCAAAAAAAATTCAATGTATTTTTATCCTGCCTAAAGAAAATAACTTGGACGTCTCTAATTGATTAAATCATTGTATCTTTCAATACTTAAGTGTAAACTTAAATCAAAATTCAGAACGATGATTTTGATCCTTTCCATCATAAAACATATCAAAATTATCTCTTTTAAATTTAAAATTTGGCCAAATTTACCGCTTTCACAACGAATAAAAAGTCAACACCAAATTAATTGAGATTTTAGTACTAAAAAAACATATGTAAACTGTCTGTTAACCCATTAGTATTATTTAACTAACGATTTTATATAATGCCATGTGCATGTATAGTAGTAAACAATAAAAAATGGTCCTACAACACAATGAGAACATGCCCATATTTTTTGCCACCGCTATCACTATATTAATTAATTATCATCTATGTCATTTCACACTCTTAAATTATTATTCTTTTTTTAGACAAAACAAAATAAGGAAAAGAAAAAAAAGAAAAGGAAATACACACATTCTTGTAAAATAATATGTGGGCTAGTGTCCCAAATATCAAGAACTAGTTTAAAGTACAACCAATATCCTTCACATTCCAGCAAATTGTCCTACAACATGATACACTAATACACTATATTCAAGTTTAGTCTCACCCAAATTACTCTATTCGTTTCGATTTATATGATGTAATTTCATATGATTAAAGTTTAATAAAGAAAGAATTTTTTTTAACATTTGTGATCGGAGTAAATCACATATTTTTATATAATTATAAATTATTTTATTAAAGATAAAATAAATATATTAAAATTAAATTATTATTAAATATAAAAAATTATCTTTTTTTTAAACGGATTAAAAACAAAGAGTGAGTGATACAAATTAAATTAGGAAGTAGTTGAGGTTCTTCACTTCACTCAAAGATTTGTTCTCAAAATTCTTTTTTACACTTCAAGAAATAAAGTTTGAACACCCAAATATTTATTTTTTTAAGAAGAAATAGTTCCACTCTTTTTTTTCCAATTTATTAAGTACTAAATTTATGTTAAATAATGCAATTTCTAAATGATTGGTGCTTCTATCTATATGAAACTATATATACGAAAGAACAAATGTCAGTAATTAATACATTTCTCTAAAATAAGCTTCGTTTTAATTCGTTTTACGTTAATTAAAAAAGGTAAAAAATGTAAAATATAATTTACCAAGTTATTTCTATTTATTGGATTTGTTGAGAACTAAATATTATTAAGAAGAAATAATTCTTTAGAATAAGGTATAGCGATACTTATTTTAAAATAATCATTTTTTTAGGGCGACACTTATTTTGAGACGGAGGAAGTATTCAATATTTGAGTTGTGTATTCTTTTTTGAAACAATATTAATAAATAGCATGTTTGACAAGACACAATTTATGTTTGATCAATAAATCTTATAAACACTTCAAGACAATTAGTGTTTGATCAAATCTTTTTAAAATGTATTTCTAAGTATATTTTTCTCAAAAATACTTTTAGGGAAAAACTATACATTTAACTTCTGATAGCTATATTTTCCAGAAAAATTATTTTCATCAAAAACCTTAATCAAACATCTTACCTTTTTAAAAAAATTTTTTTTACCTCCACCAAATAAACCACCAAATAAATTATAAGTAAATTAATCACTTAAATTCCTATAGAAATATATTTAATTTGGAAATTAAGAGGATATATATCTAATGAATTCTTCCTAGATTTTCCTACAATACTCATTTATGACTGTTTAATCATCAATGTTAAATTGCAAAAATCATTTAACTATTATTACCTCTTGCAAAAATCATTTAACTATTATTACCTCAGTATATTTTTACTTTTTTTTTAAAGTTAAATTTATACCACTAGACATGGTCTAGTAATTTTTTATTAATAATAAATCCTCAATAAAAATAGTACAAGCGAGAGACTAGATCTTACCTTATTAATTTACTTATTTGTTATATTAAAAAATTACTTCTATTTTTGATATATTAAAATATTCAGATATTTTACCTTTAACATGAATTAATTATTCTTCTAATTATATTTCAAAATATAAAACTATACATTAATTAATAGGTATTAATGAAAAAATATTCATGTAAATTTTTAAAAAAATTAAAATAAAATGCAAAGCCCAAAATAAATAAGTAAAAATGAACAAAGGAAAGGAACCATTTTTTTTTTACTAATATCATTTACAACCCTTTTTTTACATAAAATAAACTCCAATAATTAGTTTTCCTGTTAAAAATAATTAATGCAAGTTTTCTCAACATACTGTCATTAGTTACCATAATTATTTTTCCTGTTAAAATATAAATTAGGTCAGTATTATTTTATTTCCAAAAGAAAAAGTCAGAAATTTGAAAAGCAAAAAGGAAAAAAAATAAAAAAGGAAAGAGAAGTACTCCTATATTCTCTTCTCTCTTTACTCGTCTCTCCCAAAATCTTAAGTAGAAATTACAGACATTTTCTCTCTCTAACAATGGCGTCTCTCTTCAGAGACCGTACTTTAGGCTATTCCCGGCGAGACTCCACCACCGCCGCCGCCGCCGTGTCCACCATGTCTTTAGGAAGCGGCGCCACCAGTAGCTCTCGCTTCTCAACTTCCAGCTCCGCTTTATCTCCACTTCCATCACCATTCCCTGACCTTACTCCGTCACTCTCCACTACTGACCTCCGAGAAACTGCCTACGAGATCTTTGTAGCTTCTTGCCGGACTTCCACCGGAAAAGCCTTAACCTACATTCCCTCTAATTCCACCGATCGATCTCCGTCACCGTCACCATCAGCATCGAATTCCAATTCATCTTCACCTTCTATGCAAAGATCTCTTACTTCTACTGCTGCTTCCAAAATGAAGAAAGCTTTGGGCCTTCGATCTAGCTCCAGTTCGGGAATTAAGCGGACTGAGGGTAGCCCGGGCTCTGGTGGAAAGCCCAAGAAGCCCGTAACCATAGGGGAGCTTATGAGGATCCAAATGAAGGTTTCTGAGAATTTTGATTCGAGAATTCGTAGAGCTCTTTTGAGAATTACTGCTGGCCAGGTAGCTTAATTAGAGCTAATGTGTAGTCCCTTGCTCTATTTAGTGTAGATTCTTTATAAAGCTTGAATTTTCTTGTGAGGTTGCATCTTACAAATTTGCTATCTGAGTGAATTATCACTGGTTTATGCATTTTTGTGTGTTTTTCTGGTAAATGAATGGTAATTCTCGGTAAAGTTTGCATTTTTTTTTGGTGGGTTGGATTTTACATGTTTGATCTGTTAGGGAATTAACACTAATTTTTTTCCATTTTTATATGCTTTTTGGGCATATTAACGTTTAATTCTTGATAAAGTCTTCATCTTGTGGTGAGTTGCAATTTACAGGTTCGATCTGTTAGGAAAACTGCTCAATTAATGTCATTAACGGCAATTTTGTTTCTGCCTTTAAGAACAGCAATGTTATTCAGGTTGGGGCGAATTCCGAGCACCATTTCTGTCCTTGTGGTACCAATTTGCTGGGGACCAAAAAATGCAATGTTCAGTTTGAACTGAGGAAATTTTTTGGGGGAGTTTTTCCTGGAGGATATTGGATTAAATGAATCCAAGCAGTTCTTTCTGAGAGTAGATCGTTCCTTTTATACATAACTTCAGAGCCTTCTTTCCTTTTTGGACTTGTGTATGGGTACTATCCAGTATAGATATGGGTATGTTTTGATTAGTATGTTTCGAGGTATTTGAATTACGGGATCAAATCACCCACAGTTATGTTATACCCATTTGACATGGGTACATTAGGTGAATAAGGTGTCCATTAAATAGTCCTTAATTATTCCTTAAAGGTAGCTATCAAAAAAAAAAAAATCCTTCCTTAGAGATTGACTAGTAGTGCATTTTTTTTTGAGCCAGCTTTTGACTATTTATTGCATTAGCAGTATCCTCATTAACAATATTATATTGATTTGGTGGTGTGATATTATCCGCCAATCTGTGCTTCTGTGACTGAATTTAGCAGGATATGTGGAGTTTCAGCTGTATCATTTGTCTGGTGATGGACCTGCTAAATGCAGCTAAGGCATAAATGTAGTGACTAACCTTGATCATTATTCTTTAATGGATTTTTCTGCTCTCTTATGTCATTTTTGTTGAATATCCATCATGTTTGTCTTTTGCTGTAGAGTTTTTGTTTTTACCTCTTTGTCCTGTTTGCTCTTTGAATCTTGTATTCTCAGACATTTTTTCCATGAGTGGAACAAAAATCAATCTTTCTGTTGCTACGCTGATCAGTTCGACTTAAAAGTATTGACTTTCTTTCTACTCTGTTCTTTTCAACCAAGTTTTCATGTAAATTTTACGCACTTTCTCATGAGCATCGCTGATCTGTTAATGCTTAATGAATGGTTAATTTTGATACAATTTGCTGTAACAAGTCATGTTTTAATGTGCATGATACAGGTTGGGAGAAGAATCGAGTCAACAGTTCTTCCGCTGGAGCTCTTACAACAGTTCAAAGCTGCAGATTTTACTGATCAGAGAGAATATGATGCCTGGCAGAAAAGAAATCTAAAAGTTCTCGAAGCTGGACTTCTTTTACATCCACACATGCCACTGGATAAGTCGAATACTGCTGCGCAGAGGCTGCGGCAAATTATTCAAGCTGCCTTAGATCGTCCGATTGAAACAGGGAGAAACAATGAGTCGATGCAAGTTCTCCGAACAGCTGTAATGGCTCTTGCTAATAGGTCATCTGATGGATCACTTTTTGATTCATGCCACTGGGCTGATGGTTTACCTTTGAATCTCAGACTCTATGAGATACTTCTGGAGGCATGCTTTGATGTAAATGACGAAGCGTCTATCATAGAGGAAGTTGATGAACTTATGGACCTCATAAAGAAAACTTGGGGAATTCTCGGACTTAATCAAATGCTTCACAATATTTGCTTTTCATGGGTTTTATTTAATCGTTATGTCGCGACTGGTCAAGTTGAGAACGATCTGTTAGAGGCTGCTGATAGTCAGCTAGCTGAAGTCGCAAAAGATGCAAAGACTACAAAAGATCCTTCATATGCTAAGATCCTGAATTCTACATTAACAGCAATGTTGGGATGGGCTGAGAAAAGGCTTCTTGCATACCATGACACTTTTGATGCCGGGAATATTGAATCAATGCCGACCATTGTATCTATAGGGGTATCTGCAGCAAAAATTCTTGTTGAAGATATTTCTAATGAATATCGGCGGCGGCGTAAGGGCGAAGTTGATGTGGCTCGTAGTAGAATTGACACTTACATCAGGTCATCACTTCGCACTGCATTTGCTCAGGCAAGTTCCATCTTCAGTTAACTTTTATTTGGAACATACCAGTAATTAGGCTTGATTTCTTTTAAACAAATTTTTACTTGTTGATTTAATCAGCAAGCAATACCTTTTAACCAACTGTTTTCATAACGTTAAGTCAATAGTGTGTGAATTTCCAAATTAGGATTTTCAGGTTTGGATTCCTAAATTTTGTAATTTCTGTTGTCTGGCATACTTTTAACTTTTAAAATTGGATCTCCCCTCCATTGGAAATTATACTGTGCAAGTAGGGCAAAAACTAATTTCTTTTTTATATATAAATTGTTAAATCCTCTTTACATAAGGGAGGATTCTAGTGTAATGACAAAGGGATTCAAAAATTGATTCAGGTTTCAGGTTCAAATCCCAAGTGACATTCTAGTACTTTTCTGAATCCCCTTGCACAAATTTCAAGTTCCGACACTAAACAGAAGTATAAGTGTAGTATGTCTGAAGGCATGTGAATGTGGGTAAAATACTGCATCTATCTCCTTTATCTGAAAATACTTCATCTATTTCAAATTACTCCACTTTTGTTTGGGTTGTTCCAATCTGATTCTACTTTCAGGTCCAATTTACATGATATACTTTCTATCTTGGTCATGTTCCGTCCACTGCCTTTGTTGACAGCATGTCTCTAAGTTGTATGCAGTTTTCTTCCCCTGTAAGTTTCTCCTAAATTCTCATATTTCAGGACATAGGCTGCTAATTTTCTTCAGTCCTCACTAACCCATCTCAAACTCGTATGAAGTTTTAGTTCTCTCTAAGTTTTGCCACTATTCTCATCTTTGGGGTATATTTGTAATGATTTGCTTCTACTGTCACCAGTTGCTTATAGAAAGGGCAGTGATTGTGTTTGGTGCAGTTCCTTATTGTGTAGCTTAAAAAGTCAGCTTAACATTTCATCAGAATGACCATCTGAGTGCAATTTAAAACTAGAAATTTGGTTATCTTGATTGCAGTTAATGGAGAAGGCAGATTCAAGCAGGAGAGCATCAAGACACCAACCAAATCCTCTTCCTGTCCTTGCCATCCTTGCAAAGGATGTTGGTGAGCAGGCTTCTAAAGAGAAGGAGATTTTTAGTCCCATCTTAAAGAGATGGCATCCTTTTGCTGCAGGAGTAGCCGTTGCCACCCTACACGTGTGCTATGGGAATGAGCTTAAACAATTTGTTTCGAGTATAACAGAATTGACTCCAGATGCTGTACAAGTACTGAGAGCTGCAGATAAATTGGAGAAAGATCTTGTGCAGATTGCTGTTGAAGATTCAGTGGACAGTGATGATGGTGGAAAGGCGATTATCCGTGAGATGCCGCCATTTGAAGCTGAAGGTGCAATTGCCAACATGGTGAAAGATTGGATTAAGATGAGAATAGACAGACTCAAGGAATGGGTTGACAGAAATCTCCAACAAGAGGTATGGACTCATCAGTTTGATATTTGCTTTCAACTTCCCATACACAAGATGGAAGCAACTATCTTATAATTTATATCTGCATCATACGGTTTGGCAAATATCTGTTGCAATCAGAAGGCAACTTTGTCTCTGCATAGGCTTATAGTGCATTTACCTTACTCAAAACCCTCAACACTATATTTTATGATTTTGTGGCAAGAACCAAGAATGTATACAAGTTAAACGCTTGGAATGTCACCATTACCTAGGAAAAAAACAAGAAAAAATCACTTCCAGAACCCTCCCTGTTACATGATTGTGAGTCTTAAAAATTGAGATAATTATTCTGATCAGACCTTTTCTTGCTTGAGAGGTTAAGTAACCCCATACAAGGTTCAAGAGATTTCTTAGACTTCAACAAATTATATTATAGATAGCTGCAGACCTGTAGAAAACTGAGGTCTTCATCTCATTGGACCTGTATGAACTTGTTCGGCGCAACTCCACACTCCTGTAATTCCTTTCTGCTCCTGATCAACAGAAAAGATGATTTATTATAACCTGCCTTTAGATTGTAGAAATAGCTGATATTTTTTGTTTTTAACTACAAACAATAACTATGCCTCAATCCCAAACAAGTTGGGGTTGGCTATATGAATCCTCGCCAAAAATTCATCTCAGCCAACATTTTATAATATAAAAATAAAAATGAGCAGTGGTAGAAGTTTTCTATATTTCCTTTTGGCACAAGAATCTCTTATAGGGCTAAAAGACTCCTAGAAAGTATAGGATCTCAAGTACACATTAACATGACTAAGATAAATTTCCAAACAATTGGCATCGCCTATATTCCAAACATGACTTAGATTCTTGCTTTCAACTGTGCTTATTTTATATATTTGGTGTTGCATTCTTATCTTGTTTTCGTGATTAAAAAGGTCTGGAATCCTCAAGCTAATGAAGGAGGATTTGCCCCCTCTGCTGTTGAAGTCCTTAGGATTATTGATGAAACTTTAGACGCATTCTTCCTGCTGCCAATACCAATGCATCCAGCATTGCTCCCCGACTTAATGAGTGGCCTCGATAGATGTCTTCAGTATTACGTATCAAAGGCAAAATCTGGCTGTGGTAATTTCTAAATCTTATTGTGAATAGGACAAACAGTTTTATAGCCTAGCATGCCCATTAATGTGTGGTGTCATTTGTAGGGTCAAGGAACACATATGTTCCAACCATGCCTGCACTAACCAGGTGTACTACTGCTACAAAGTTGTGGAAGAAGAAGGATAAGACACTTAATACAAAGAGGAACCCACAGGTTGCTACGATGAACGGTGATAACTCATCTGGGGTGCTGCAGTTGTGTGTACGTATAAATACTTTCCACAGAATTCGGACAGAGCTAGAAGTTCTTGAGAAGAGAATTATTACCCTTTTGAGGAATTCTGAATCAGCTCATGTAGAAGACTTCTCAAATGGGTTAGGAAAGAAGTTTGAAATCTCACCTGCTGCTTGTATTGAGGGGATCCAACAGCTCTCCGAGGCAGTCGGCTATAGGATTGTCTTTCATGATCTAAGTCCAGTTTTATGGGATGGACTGTATATTGGGGAGCCATCTTCTTCTCGCATTGAGCCTTTCCTTCAAGAACTTGAGAAGAATCTGACGATCATATCAAACACTGTTAATGAAAGAGTTCGGACTCGAATTATTGCAGACATAATGAAAGCATCCTTTGATGGTTTCCTGGTGGTGTTGCTTGCTGGAGGACCTTCTAGAATTTTCACGCTGCAGGATTCACAAATTATAGAGGACGATTTCAAGTCCCTGAAAGATGTTTTCTGGGCAAATGGGGATGGATTGCCTGTGGATATAATAAACAAATATTCAACAACAGTAAGGGATGTACTCCCTCTTTTCCGGACTGATGCAGAGAGCCTCATTGAGAGATTCAGGCGATCAACTTTGGAAACTTATGGTTCATCCGCAAAATCTAGACTTCCCTTGCCCCCTACCTCAGGGCAATGGAATCCAACGGAACCAAACACCCTGTTACGCGTCTTGTGCTACCGAAATGATGATGCTGCTTCCAAGTTCCTTAAAAAGACTTACAACTTGCCTAAGAAACTGTGATTAATTGGAAGGCTTGATCAAAGGAAGCAGCTTCTTTGTTAAAGATCAATCTTGACTGATGCTAGCGATGTTCCGTAATATGCTTCAGATTGACCAAGAAGATCCTCAAGCCAAGGGTATGGATGCCTTTGGGCATATTTATAGAATGACTATTTTCTTGTATAGTACAAGTTTGGGTCTTTGATTTCTTCAGCATATTGCTTTCAGAAGGTAGGAATCCAAGGCAGCAGCAGTAAGTGATTATTGGAGGCAACAGTTTGTGGAGATTTGATCCTATTATTTTGCTTGTTTATAGAATTTCAGGTCCCATCACCAGAGTAATTGATTTAAGATTCATTGTCTTCTACATATCTATATATATTCATTTATTCCTTCTGATTTCACTATGTAGACAACAGAAATTTGGATGGCTTTTGTTAATAGTATTTATATACACTGGTATTTATTGGTATGCTATCTTAGTTTATTTTCTGATGAAGTCCAAATTTGAACACATCAGGATTGACCATGAGTGTGGTGTTTGTTCAGTATGACTTAGGATTGTGGTGATATGAAACACATTAAAATAAGTCAACTAAGCAGTAGATAAGTGGCAGCAGAAACTATTTATAAAGTTCCAAAAAGAAGAAAGGATAAACTGAGAATTGTAAAGCAATATGAAAGTTTTCCCTTCTCTATCTTGACAAAAAATTGTACCTCAAAAGTTGTGTGCGTCTTGGTTGGTTCGGTTAGGTTGTGTATATCGGGCTAAATCAATAACTAAACCAGATATTTGTTATTGATTTTTAATTCTTTATGGTTCGATTTAATCGGGAAAAAAAATGTTCCTCTGATTTTGTTTTGCTTCCTCTTATTTTTTCTGTTCCTATATACATCCTCTTGATGCATAAAAGTCTACACAAATTACAAGCAGAAGCAGATTCAAATATGTTGTTACTAAAACAAACTTGGTTTTTTTTTCTGGTTAGATAGCTAACTTGAATGCAGTAGCAACCTCTAAAAAAAGAAAAGAAAAACACAGTTCATAGTTTGCACTGATGGGTGGAACCCCACCAAGCCAACGACTTTAACAACACTAAAACAACAATTGTAAAATGCAAAAAACTATAGGGTATGTATTTAAAATCTAAATAAAAGAAGATACTAAGTACTTGATACTTTTATTAGATTACACTTTTATTAATTCAGTACAAATGATGAATATTGCAAACTCCCATTACAATTATCATAATCTTATTCTTATTTGAATAATGTTGTAGAGTAGTTATTTGACTACTAGTTATTAGCACACAACTCCTTTTCCATCCATACCACTTGAACACTTGAAGTCATCAAACTCTTGTTTATTAGTAGTGGAAAATCTTGAAACAGCACAATCAGTGGAGAAAATACTCGAGGATGCAAATTCTTTATCCCCACCTAAAACAGGCATTTCAATTCCCATTTTCACTCTGCTCACATAATTACTCCCATAAGTCTGTCCCAATACTCCATTTACCTTCTCACTCAATGAGTAAAACTTGAACCCCAAATCCAAATGAGCAAAACAATCGTCCTCAGTAATACCATAGTTATGAATCCTTGATTCCTTTTCAGTTATCGGTACCACTCTAGCTTTTATCTGAAAATTACCTTCAACTTCAATCACAACAGAGTTAGTATCGCGATTTCTTGTGATTGTAGTGTTTGAATTTGGTTCTAAGTACTTGACCCCTTCGTGATTAGGAAGGGTGATTGATTGACCATCGAAAGCTAAGTCCAAACGATCCAATGCATCGTTCCAAGTTGATGTTTTTTTGGCACTGATGAACAATTTATGATTGTTATAGAGAATTCCAAGAGATTGTACCCAAGTGAAATCTCTCTTCATGTTTTCGTTCCTCCTACCAATGAAATGACCGTTGATGTGGAGATTTGAATCGGTAACTAGGCAAAAATCATCGTCTTTTTTACCATGGAAGTAGAATGTGAGTCCATCAGCTCCTACGAATCTTGGATCTTGACAAACTGCCCCTGGCCTATTGCAGTCTGCACATCACGACAAAGTCAAAATGTCAGGGTTGTTGATTTCTCACTCAACTAATACTGTATCTCAGAAAGTCATCTTTCTTCATGATTCAAAGTGACTTTCTGAGATAATATCTATTAAGTGATCATATGGGAAATCAACTCTCATAGTACGTCATCTATAACATAAATACACACTAATTTATCGCTTAAAATTGTTCATAATGATAAATGCACCATCTTCAGGGTTAATATATATATTAAACCTGATTATATATCATATATATAGTATAGCTTATAGATTTATGAATCATACCACAAACAGGGCTGCAAGTGACACAATCAACTTCACAAGTATCAGGACATGCACTTGGGCATTTATACTCCTGGCGGTAGCATTGAGGGTACAACTTATTCTTACAAGAGACACTTTTTCCTCCTGCAGATTGATCTGGTGGCGGTGGTGAGTTAGGAGTAGTAGGAGGAAATAATGGTAAACAGACAGGTTGACAAGAGTCACAGTCGGCTATACATGAACGCAGACAATTAGCAGGGCATGCAAAGGTCTTGTGATAACATTTTGGGAATTTCTTGTCTTGGCATTTCACTTTCATAGGTGAACGAGGTTTTGGTGGTGGAAGTGGTGGAGGAACACAAATAGGTTGACATGAGTCACAATCAACTATACATGTACGCGGACAATTGACAGGACAGAAAAGGTCTTTGTGATAACATTTTGGGATGTTCTTGTCTTGGCACTTCACTTTCTTAGGTGAACGAGGTTCTGGTGGTGGAAGTTGAGGAACACAAATAGGTTGACATGAGTCACAGTCAGCTATACATGTGTGAGGGCAATTGATAGGACAGAAAAGATCTTTGTGATAGCAACTCGGGAATTTCTTGTCTTGGCATTTCACTTTCATAGGTTTAGGAGGTCCGCCCTCAGCCAAAACCACAAGGAGGAGGAAGAGGAGCCCAATACTTGTTTGAGCCATTGAACTAAAAAAATCAACAATAGGAAGTTATTCACAAGGGTGTAATACTTGAAATGTATATGGTCTCCTTTTATAGGTGTTAGGTTTAGAAACTTAAGAGTGAAATTACCTACTTATAAGACAATTCCATACTTTTTATGAACACAAGATTAAAGAACATTTTGGTACGTTCTACATCTCTTTAATTTAAGAGAAAGTCTTATTTACTTTCTGAAACTCTGTGCCAAATTAAAAATGGTTAAATGGAGGAGTTATATATGTTTTTGGGCCCCTTGAATCTAGCATGCATGCATGGCTACTTGGTTGTTATAACATGCCTTGTTCCTTAATGCATGGCTTCTCTTTGGGTTTCAGCAATCCAAAAGTCAAGCAAAAATATGTTCAGTATGATGTTATCAGTTTAAGGTCGTGTTTGGCCTCAACTTCTGCATTTGGTTTTGGCCTGATAATTTTGAAAATTAAATTTGGAGATAAGTTGTGTTTTTGGATTGAATTTTTAAAACGATACTTAATTTGGAGAATGAAAACTTGTTGTTGATTGAGTTGGTTTACGGAAATAATTTTGATTTGGCCAAGCTTCTAAAAGGTTAAAAGTGCTTATAATTTGTTTTAAAACACTTATTTAATAGAGTGAAAATGTTTGGTCAAGCTTGTGATAAAGAAATAAGTCCTTCTGAATAATAGCAGAGCTAATTTTATCTTTTAAGTGTTTTTTTTGGCTTTTTAAAACAAAAGATTACCCATATTCATATTCATATTTACCAAATTATTAATAGCAACTTCCTTTTTTGTAATTTGACTTATAAAAATACTTTTTGAGAATATCATCCAAAAACAAATTAATTGAACAAAACCACTTATGAAAACACAATTTCTACTTTCTCAAAACACCTTCAATAACAAATAGTACTTCTCAAAATAAGTTGATTTTGACTGACCAAACAAGCTATAAATTTTGTTTTGAATAAATTAATGACAATGTTTTCTCTAAACTAAACTAGCACAGCTAGAATCGTGGAGAACCTGATTGGATCACCATCTTAATAGTTTATCATACTAATTACCAGACTTATTAGTTGACATGACACAAAAAAAACATGTTAGAAATCCCAAAAGTTTCATAAGAAAATTTATCGATTGATCGAGTAGTATGATCTTGTTTATTAAACTTACTTCTACTGGGAGGTCCTTATATATACTTGGCGAAATTACAAGTAGAAGGGTCCAACTTACAAACGGAGCTGCGTACAAAGGTCTCCCGGTCATTTCGTCATTTTTGGTAGTAATGACAACTCATTGCTCCTATATTATGCTTTTGAATAACAAATCCAAGTATGAATATGAAGTCGATCATTGCTTTGTATAGAAGGTTTGTTAAGCCATTCAAAATATATGATATGATATGTTATTAAATTAAGAACAAGTGGTTTGCTTACTTTTGGTTTTAATATTGCATTTGAACTTGTCAACATCTAAATAAATTTGTACGAAACTAAGCTGTCTGTTTTACTAAAGAAAGCAAAGGTGTGTTTGACTGTTTCTCCTCATTCTCTTCTTTTTCTAGGGAAGTATTTATTTGGGAAATAAATTAAAGTGTCGGCAAACCTATACTATTTTAATTTCTAACATCCATTATCCATATATGGAAAAATATATTTTTATGTCATATTAGATTATGAAGTAGCCCTCTAACAAAGGTTTACTTATCTAAAATAAAGTACAAAGCAAATAGAGTCAAATAAGTGTAAATGTAGGATCCTTTATCCTCCAAAATTACACTCAAATAGCAGTACAAGTTGTAGACCTTTTACTTCAAAGCAATGGTTGGGGGATTTTTTCTTAAAAGAATATATATATATATATATATATATATATATATATATATATA
>JAJOOO010031663.1:0-14843 GCA_029582685.1 Solanum piurae
AAACAGCTACTCCCAAGAGTTCATATGAAGAAATAGCCAACTACCAGAGAAGTCCTGACTGGCCAGTCGAGGCCACCATGATATCTATACAAAAACTGGAAGCAGGTATATATCAAGACAATACATCAAACATCTCACAAGCTTCAACAACCCACAAAACTAGGCCAGCATGGCCATAACCTAGTTGTACACCCCACATACTAGTCTGCAAGCCTCAAGGAGTAGTAAATATTGGTGGGACAGGGACCCAACCTACCCATAGAGATATATACAACAAAAGGTAACAAACCTCCCAACTTTGGCAGCTCCGGAGGAAAGGGGCTAGCCAATCGGATAGAAGTCAATCCTGCTACTGAGGAGGTCTACTCGGTCGTCTATCTGGACCTGCATGCATGAATGCAGCGCCCCCAGGAAATGGGGCGTCAGTACAAAATAATGTACAGAGTATGAAAGGTTGTGGACTAAATGAGCAAGTATCATAATATACCAAAAGCAATCAGGTAAGGAAATCAAATTTAGATAAGCATTCCAACCCACTACTGAATCTAATAAAATACAATAATGATCAAACATCAACCTAACCAATCCCCCATAAGCCCGGTAGGTACAAACAACATACCACCTACTTAGGCCCCCATAAGCCCAGAAGGTGCCAAATCATTCTACATAACCTTATCGGTAGCCCCTTGTCTTTGTAAGAAGTCACATAGCCCTTTTTGGCAACGATATAGCCCCGTAGGAAGTACATAGCCCTCCTAGGCAACATCATAGCTCTCTGGGCTGCACATAGCCCTCTTTTGCATCAACATAGCCCTGTAGGCAACACATAGCCCTCTTTGGCGTCAAAATAGCCCCGTAGGCAACACACATCCCTCTTTGGAAATAACATAGTCCTATTAGACAACATCATAGCCCCCATAGGCAGTTCATTGCTCAACAACTAACCACAATAGCCCCAAGGGCGACAACAAATAATTGAATAGGCTAAAGGCGAGCAATTTAGCTATAAACAATATATATGAATAATCTCCAAGTCGTTCCTAACTTAGGGTGGTTCTTAACAAATTATGAGTCCCTAAAATGAGGGTTTATAACCACTCAATCAACCAACCACTCACAATTACATCTACAAAATCACCAACGTAAACTACCTCTAAGGAAACATGTCAACGAAGGGAATAACTTTAACATACATTTCCAATGAATGCTCGAATGACCGTAGTTCCTTCACAAAAGTTGTTCCTTATGTCCTAAGCTTCGCAAACACTATATATACACAACTGGTACGCACCTATAAACAGTTCATAATTAATCTTAAATCGGCAGATTTGCCATATCGCCCCAACTTGTCGAAACGTCCGTAGAAATTCATAAAAACAATCATAGAAGAGTCTCGAGATGATTACCTTAGTTAACCAAGTTAAAACCTTGAAGAAACACCAATAACTACAATTTATATCCTCAAAAACCAGCTGCAAACGCAGCTAATAGAAGGGAAAAATGATTGCCACGTGTAGGGATTACGTTTCTAGGCACGGGGGAAATGTTTAATGGTAGAAATCGTCAAAAACTAATCTTCATAATGCTAGAACTCCATAGGAACTCTCTCTTGAGCTTTCTCTGTGGTTTGGAACTGTAATGGAATGTTTTCATGGCTTAAAACGTTAAATAAATCGACATACCATATTTTTCACCCGACCCGGATTCTGCCCCGGCATTTCCTAGTAAAACCCTCATAACTTTTTACTCTGATGTTGGTTTGATATGGGGTTTTGTGCGTTGCAAACTAGACTCGTAGGCCTTCGATTTAATGGGTAATATGCCTTCTAACTCTTTATATATTGGGAGAAAACATCCAATACATTTGACCCAAATTTAAGAGAAATCTTTAAAAAAGAACTTACGAAAACTTTCGCCAACTTTTATTTTGCCACTTGCTTAACTTCAAAACTTGAGATACAACCCTTGAACACTTAAATTATGACATACCACATCATTTTTAATTTATTACTCACCCTCTTTGTCTTTCCACGAATGTACGAATTAATTTAGACGTTTAGAAAAGTCGGGGTGTTACAATTTTGATATAGAGAAAATACTTTATATGCTTGAAGATATAAATTTATTTGGTTGAACTATGAGATAAATTTATTGCTTCAACCAAATAAGGTCTTAATTTGATTTTAAACTTAGGGGTTGTTTGGTTAGGAACAAGTTATTCTAGGACTAATTATCCGAAGTAAGTCATATTCCATCATGTATATTGAATGACTTATCCTATTATTAAGCTATAATTGATAGGATAAATAATCTCAGGACTACTTAATAACTCCAACTAAATACAAGATAAAATAATCTTCCATTTATCTCTAGAATTATTATACATTATAGCTCACAACAAATGACTCTTTAATCTTAAATATCCAGCACTATAATATCAAAATAACTTAATCCCCAAATTAAAGGAAACTGAAATAACTTAGTACGTGAACCAAAAGAAATGAAAAAGATACTAATCCCTCTGTCCATCTTTACTTCACTATATTAAAAATAATTGTCCAGTTTGATAAATCAAGAGATAATTTATCTTTTTGTGTTTGTTTTACCTTTGCTATTAAATACTATTTAACATAGTAATATATTTCCCAAAACATTATATTTAATATATTCATGCTATTAAATACTATTTAGCATCTAATAAATTTCCCAAAACATTACATTTAATGTATTCAAATGATATATAGTAATATTACTCTTATTATTTATTATTTAGAGTCTGTTTGACATTAATGTTAAAAATAACTTATTTTTAGAAGAAATTTTTAAATAACTTCTGAAAAAATCAACAATTTGTGTTTGACTAATTCATTTGAAAAGTGCTTTTCATAAGCAAATTGTGTTTGACTGATCTTTTTTAAAAAGTGCTTTTGAGAGTCAAATTACAAAAAAAATGACAATTATTAATGTACTTTTAATATTAGGATTATTTTATAGAGAAACTATTTTAAATATCTAGTATAAAAAAATTAATTAAACTTTTATTTTTATTAAATTAAAATGTACATATTTAAATTTCAATCAATATTGTACATATTTTTGAAGGGTTAATTTCTCTTTTTCTAACCTTACAAAAATATTGTTATTATCTTTTTTCCTAATTCTATAAAATTATACATAAAATAATATGTAAAATATAAAATAATAATATATTTATAAAAATTTATTATATAATTTTTTTTATTTTTTAAAAATGAAATTTAACCAAACTTATGAGATATGCTAATTAATTAATAAGAGATATATTGATAAATATGTATATATGAAATTAGATTTGATAAAAACATTTTTTTGTTTCTTTTTAAAACTGCTTCTGCTTCTATATTTAAAAGCAGTTCTACTAATTTGTCAGATACATAATTTTTCTACAAAAGTATTTTTTTCTCAAAATAATTGATTTTGATCTCCCAACAATAATGTTAAACACGTTTTTAGTGGAAGTAATATTAAGCATAGTGCGCGATTCATTTTAGTCAGGACTCCAATTTGGACTATGACCCCTATTAAAAAAGAGAGAAGAATATGCTAGTATACGACGCCGTTGGATTGAATTAGGTGTAGACAAACGCATGAGATGCAAAGACGAAGAAACCAATGAGGAGGGTTCCACTTCAAGCATAATCCCATTTTACCCAAATATATAACCCTCCCCCGTTTGATGGCCCTACGGCCTTCTCATTTCTTCATTGTTTCATTCCACCACCGCCTCCTCTCTCCTTCTCCGGCGACCTCCCTTCTTCTCTTCCCATCTCTACTCCGTCGTTTTTCCTCCAACACTTCGGTATCTCTCACGCGACACAAACACAAATCATCTTCTCTACCTCCTCCTCCTCCGCCGCCGCCGCCGTCTTCTTCTCTTCTCCGACCGTCGGCGACTCTATCCGAAGCCCTGGCGCAGAAAATAGGAAAATCTATTCGCCGTCCCGGCGCGCCTTCAAAGGCCCGGGTTTATACGGATATCAATGTGATCCGACCTAAAGAGTATTGGGATTATGAATCCCTAACTGTTCAATGGGGGTAATTTGTTGATTTGTTTTTGTTTTTGTTTATTATATGTGTTTTCAAGGCTGTTTAAGACGGAATTGATGTTTTCTGTGTTTGTTGATTGGTTGTATAGGGAGCAGGATGATTACGAGGTGGTAAGGAAAGTTGGGAGAGGGAAGTACAGCGAGGTGTTTGAGGGAATTCACACTACTAATAATGAAAAATGCATCATCAAAATCCTTAAGCCAGTGAAGAAGAAAAAGGTTGGTTGTTTTCCTTCTTTGCTTCTTCATATGTCTGTATTCAATGCTAGTTAATAAGCTTCTATCTATTCTTGAAATTGATGCTTTTTAGAAATTTAAGGATTTTCATTCTGAGGTGCTGAATTTCTATTGGTGGACGACTTCTATTGCAGCTTGAGGGATGAGAACATTTCATTTGCTTGTGCGTTATATCAGTATAAACTAGAGTAGACTCATTTTTTTGGTAAGTAATGAAATATAATACTCACTTAAGATGTTGGAATCAGCTTATATGAGAACGAAAGACATGATTGAGTTTTGAAAGATGTGGTCTACCACTCAAAGTTGGAAACCAAAGAGAAGGTGCAGTGGAATGATTAGAAAGGAATTTGGAGGGTTCTTTTTCTGCATGCAGGTAGATCTTTTAGTTGCTTCTCAAAGCTGTAGTCCTTTCCCTAAGTTAGCTTTGGTGAACTTACTGCAGACTTAGCTTTTTTTCCTTGTAGTTGCACGAACTAATTAGGTAATATCTTCTTAGAGACATCCCCTTTTACTCAACATGATTTACATCATCCACCACTTACATCTAGAAGTATTATCATTACTAAGGCACATGTTTCTGCTAAGCTTTGGAAAGGCACCCTCTTTTAGTCTTTTACACCGTAATAGATGTCGAATACAAGTAGTTAAAGTATTAATCTCTTCTCATGTTGTATTTTGGTTTACAGGTTTTAGTTTCTGTTTTGTTCCATATGTGAAGTTTGGTTTAATACAGAAAGTGTAGGAGATAACATTTTATTTTCTTTGTTATCCGGTTTCTGTGCTGGTGGGAGGTAGGAGATACCCCTGGAATTATCAAGGTGCACACAAGCTAGCTCAGTACCATTGTGAAAAAGAAGAAGAAATTGATCCAACTGGATAGGAGAAGCATCAAAGATCTTAACAGAAGCTCGTAAAACCTCATTTTCTAAGATGAACAAAACCAGAACTAACAACAATATCAGTTGGTGATATTCTAATTGGACATTAATATACCACAACACACAACTACACCTTAATCCCAAGCAAGTTGGGGCTGACTATAGGAATTCCAAGACCTTATAAATCTTTCAAGAGAACTTCCTTCAATGTTATTTTAGGTCTCCACTCACCATGATTTCACACCTAGGGACTGGAGCCTCTTGAGGTTGATGACCTGCCCAAACAATCTCATGCGACCTCTCATTTTAACCTCAATGTGTGCTACTTGCACCTTCTGGAGCTTAATTTACCACATTCTGCAATAATGTTGCAGTATCCTTGATGTCATATTACTACTTCCATAAATATTTTTTTGTTTTTTTTTCCGCCAAGCTTGTTAAACATATAGAAGCCTTGTTGATGTTCTTCAACTTTGGAAGTCATTGTGTCTATGATCCTGAGCAGTTTCTTAGAATGTTCAAGTTTTTAAAAGGGTTTGTGATTTCGTAGTTCTATGTTTTTTGAGCTACGTAATGGATTATTGATAATCTTCAAGCTCATCAGATATCTCCAGGTTTTGACTTTCTTTATCTTTCATTCTTTAGCCAAATGAGTTTTTTCATGTGTATATCTCTTAACTGTTCTGTTCTGTCAACTTACTGTAGTAACTCTTGATTACTTATGAGTGATGGACTATCATATATCTGCAAGTTATATGTACATTTGCCTTTTTGTTGGCACTCTGAATCACACTCTTTTATTTATTACAGCATATCTTCGCAGTTCGCACCTTTATTTAGCTCTGGTACTTATCTGTTATTGTCACTTACTGCAGATCAAGCGTGAGATTAAGATACTGCAGAATCTTTGTGGTGGACCTAATATTGTGAAGTTACTCGATATTGTCAGAGATCAGCAGTCAAAGACCCCAAGTCTTATATTTGAATATGTGAATAACACAGATTTTAAAGTGCTCTATCCAACTCTTTCTGACTTTGACGTTAGATATTACATCTATGAGCTGTTGAAGGTAAGTTTTCTGTTGATGTGGATTTTTAAGGCCTCTCAGTATATGTTTTTTTGTGCATCTCCAATAATTTTCTGATTGGTTATGGGCAGTTGCTATAGATTACAGTATTAGCTATTAGATTATTTCTATACAGGATGCTCCTTTTGAATCTCCTTTAAGATATCACCTAAAGATGATCTGTGCAAAGTGCCTTGAGATAATAAACTTATTTTTGATGAGGAATTTCACTACTCTTTTTGAACAAATTTCACAGAATGATTATGTGCAATTGTGCATAATGCTTGATCTATTTTCGTTTTGAATTTGACCTCTTCCTCAAGTTTGAATTCTTTCCTTAGGTGGGGAAAACTAATTTTCCAACTTTTTGAACTATTCTCATTAACTGAACTCTCCTTTCTTCACATTTGAAGCTGTTCTGCGAATTATGTCTTCCATGGTCAAATAATAATGTAGCTAAACGTGGTAAGGTCTGCGTACACGCTACCATCCCCGGACGCCACTTGTGGGAATACATTGGGTATGTTGTTGTTGTTGTATGATCTAGACATGGGTGGGCAAGTTGACCTGGACATCAAAAAAATGTATCTAAATATGATTTATCAAAACCAAAAAACTGCAATTACATATTCTATTTTCTATCTCCATGAAAGTTAAAGTAGACCAAGTTCCTTGAGATGGGAGGGAGTACAACTGAAAGCTCCTTGTTTTCTGTTATGAGTGGAAAGGACACATTCTTTAGATTTCTGTTGACTGGTGAGGTTTGTGTGTAAAGATAGGTAATAATATCAGCTGAGGTTTGTATTGTTCTGTTCTGCTGGGTAATTTGATGAGATTTCTAGAGTACAAGGAAAGAAACATGTTACAGAATTGAAAGACAAATTAATTGGGCATATGAATGAGACATGTTATAATGGAGCAAATTGTTTATTGGCAATTACTAGCCTGGGATCATGACATAGTTATTTGTGGTGCTGCTGTTGTTACAGACTTGACTATTAAAATCTTAGATGTATTCTTTGTTATGCTGCTTATTACTTGCATCAGGTGTCATGGCCAGAATTATCTCATATTTTTCGTTCTTCTCATTTTCGAGATGATGCATGTTTCCATATTATGCCTTGCAGTTGATATTTTCTTGAGGTGTCACTTATCAGAAAATTCAAGTATTACTGTATCCTTTGCAGGCATTAGATTATTGTCATTCTCAAGGTATTATGCACCGTGATGTGAAGCCCCATAATGTGATGATTGATCATGAGCAGCGGAAACTTCGGCTAATAGATTGGGGGCTTGCAGAATTTTATCATCCCGGGAAGGAATATAATGTTCGTGTGGCTTCTAGGTTCGCTTTTTCTTTGCTGTTTGTATCATTTGTCTTCTGAAATTTAAAATCAAATAAATTAACATTTGAATGCTAGAATGGTTCTCTTGTTTCAGTGGTTTTATTAATTTAGTGAAGGCATAACCTCAATTTTCTTGTAGTCCTTAGCATTTCCTTTTTGGGGGCAAGTAATAGAAAGTTCTGCATATTAAAGCACCCACAGGGTGCATGGATATATAAGGAAGACTAAAGTTCCTTTAGCTTTGTAAGGAGTCTATGAACTCCATCAAGTGTCAAAATCAATCATATTGGACATTCTACGCCAAAGTACCAAATTTTGTAAACATATTTTGGATTGTGTACAGCATCAAATTTAAATATTACTTTAGAACACCTGAGATTATGTCCTTGCCTACATTCCAAAGCATCGTAATAAAGGGATATATTGTTTTGAGTAGTTTTTTGGGTTACCCATCCCGTGTCCTTCCCACACCCCAGAGAGCTTTTCACTGCTTTTGGCATCACCGATTGAACACCATTCTCTCGGAATCCTTTTGCACTTGGTGATGAACAAAAGCAAATGATCCCTCTGGTGTTGGAGAAATGCACATCTTTTTATTTGTTTTGGATGAACTGAGAATCTAATTTATCTTAATTCAAATTATTGAGCTTTGAAATGACACTGGTTTACGGAGAAACTGATATTGAGGGTTCAAATGGCTGAGAGTTCAGAAATAATTATGTTTTTTAATAGTTTGCAGTATTTTTTGGATGATAACACAAGAAGGATTATACTTAGAACTGCTATGGGTAATTCATGTACTTATTATGCCATTATGCTCTAGAATCTAAGAGGATAACTTTGGTGGGAGCTGGAGGATGTATAGTTAGAAAACTATACTGAAAAAAAGTGCATATGTAGAAAATTGTACTTCCAGTTCTTCCATAGTGGGGCTAAATTGTTGACTCAAACTTATGTGCTGGATTTATTGTCAGATGGCAGTCTAAGAGTAAGAGTTCATTGTGATAGGAATGGAATGTTGAGAGACAGAGATAATGATAATCAAGAAATGGATCTTGAAGTGCATTTCTTTATGAGTTTTGTGGATCAGAAACCCAGCTGGGGTAAGAATTTGGTTTGTGTTATGAAGAGAAGGGAGGTTTTGGAGCTTTGAAGAATCAGAGCATAAGGGTTCTGTCTGACAGCTATTTATGAATCTTATTCAATGGGCACTACTTCTGTTACAGTTATGGGCATTCCCTCATCCACTAAGATGTTACACTTACACTTGCATGAGATTTTATAATTAAGTGCCACCTCACTTAAGTGATTATAGAATCCTAGTTTTTTGCTTGCTTTTGTCAGAAAAGAGATAATACCTTTTCTTCTCAACATCCATAATCTAATAATTTAGAGAGGGCTTATTTTCTTTTGCCTTGTAGTTTTAAACAGACTTTCCGCCTCCTCTCTTTGTGGTTGCAGATATTTTAAAGGTCCTGAACTACTTGTTGATTTGCAAGACTACGATTACTCGTTGGACTTGTGGAGTCTTGGTTGTATGTTTGCAGGAATGGTGAGCAACTATCTTTCTTGCACCTTTATTTTTTCCGGCACACTTGAGCTATCATACAGGTGCCCACGTGAGACTTTATCTTGCATGGGTTATGCTTTCTACTTTTTTTAAACTTGGTCCATGACTTAGTACTTGCATAATGCCATTCATGACTGTTTGTCTTCTGGTAAATCGTGCATGAATGGCAGATACTGAGGCCCAAAAGTCAGAACTTACTTGTGTGTTAAGGTGTCCTCTTCCTCTCACTTTGATGCTTACTTTAAGGAATTGTGCTGTATAGATATTCCGGAAGGAGCCTTTCTTCTATGGACATGACAATTATGATCAACTTGTGAAGATTGGGAAGGTATGTAGAATATCCACCATGAAGTTTATTATCGTACCCTTTTGATGTTCAGACATTCATAAGCCTACATTTGTTTTAAGTATATAGTATGCATGATTTGGGAATTAAGTTACATCTTTTATTTATTTATTTTTTGGTAATATGGTAAGTCACATGCGAATCTAAGTCTGAAAGAATCTTAGCAAAGTTTATTCATCCAAATCAAAGGGTTTCACAGGCAATTTGAAATTGTAAATTAGTGATTATGATAATCTCCCACATAGAATGATAGTCTCGGATTGTTCCAAGTCAAGCTATATGAATGTGCAAGTACATTATGGTTTACATGTAAAACTTCCACTAACTGTTTGCAGTTAAACATGAACCCATTTTTTCTCAGTCCACAACCCATCATATGAAGTTAAACAGGGTCCACCATAAAAATGAGACCAAACAGTGAATAAAGGAAATAAGCTTTAACCGGAAGGGAGGGAGGGGAGAGGAGGAATGTCAAAGCAAGAACGATAAGACAGCATGAAAATTGGTGGGCTCATCTGTCCACGTGCCAGTATGTGTCAAGCCTCACCAATGCATCACTATCAGTCTTCTCCCAAGACAAAAAGTCCCGAGACCTGATTGCCTCTACAATCTTTTGTCATTTTGATAAATGGACCTTTGTATACAGTCCTATTAAGCACGAGATATTGTTGCTTAGCCCCTTTACTCCTGTACATGCTTACTGTCCCATACTTTTTCTATCACTTGTTAACATCATCAACTCCCTGCTTTTTCTGTTTCTGGAAATTAGTAAGCAAAAGTATTTTACTACTGCAAATTACCAGTTGATAGAATAGTGTTTGGGCTGTACAAAGATATCATTCCATAATTCACATTGCCTCTGTTTTTTGCAAGCAACTATGAAATCTATCATTTTTTATGTCCATCCGATTAATTAGACAGAAAGCCATTGCATGAACATTCGTACTACAACATACATATGGATGAATTTTCCCCTCAAAACACCTCTGGCTCTCTCTAAATTGTCCAACAGACGCATGTGGGAATTGTTCTCCTGATCTTCTTGAACTCTCTGTACCTTTCATCTGCTGAGAATTTCTGTAATGGTTGATGTCATCACCCATTTACCCCAAAAATATTCAAAAATAGGCTCCTTATCCAGATAGTGAAAAACAGACGCTCTCTATCTTTTACCTTACAACATGAACAATACCCAGTGTAATCCCACAAGTGAGGTCTAAGGAGGGGTAGTGAGGTAGAGAAGCTGTTTTCGGTAGACCATCGCTCAAGAAAAAACATAACAAAGCAGGTCAGGAAAAGAAATGCCATAAGTGAATAAGCAACGACAAAATACTAAAGAAAGCATGACAAAGCTTAAAATGTTAAGAGGGGGGCGCTTAATACATCACATAACATGCAGACCAGGGATCTTTTATTTGCGTTGAGGGACAGCTGTGACATCATTATAAGTGTCTTGTGGGGATAATTCAAATTGCTCTATAAATAATTAGCAAAAGGCTGCATGTACTAAAGTTACCTTTCTAAAAAAGGCTGCATGTACTCATTAATACCGATATTTGATGTGTACCATTAAATTAGTCTAACCATAAGCTTGGCTAAGCAACTGAAATATTTTGTTGGTGGGTTGCTCTTGAACTCAGACCTGTCTGCTTTCTAAAGAATTAGGTAGATTAAAAGTAAGTTCGTGATGCATATGATGAGCTAACACTGATCTATCCTCATTGGAGTCCCACTTTGTGTTTCTGTTGAACTCTCATGTCAGTATTCTGATAAAAATAATCCCACTTGTCTCACCTAACCCCTAGTAAGGATGTGATTTATCGGCAAAATGGAAGTATAACTCAACTATTTGTTCAGCCGTTTCTTATTCACTATTCATCATCCTTGCTGCACTGGGTTTTAAAATAATTCTTAATTATTTTATTTTGGATGGGGAAATGACCAAATATTTTACAAGATTACCAGGCTAAACATACATGAGCTGTATATATGCATTTTGAAAAGAGACCCCTTGAAAATTCCAATGTTATGGTCTTCAGGTTCTGGGGACTGATGAATTGAACTCTTACCTAAACAAGTATAGATTGGAATTAGATCCTCATCTTGCAGCTCTTGTTGGACGGTTAGTGTCGTCAGCTCTAAAACTATCCTTTGTGATGGACCATTTTCAGCATATAATTAAATATCTTCAATGTTCATTCAGACACAGCAGGAAACCATGGGCAAAGTTTATTAATTCTGAAAATCAACATCTCGCAGTCCCTGAGGTAAGAAAATTAGTCTCATTAGATCTTATACAATAAAATAAGGTGAAATCTATTAACCCAAAAATGTGCAATGCTTAATCTTTAGGCGGTTGATTTTGTTGACAAACTGCTCCGTTACGATCATCAGGAAAGACCGACTGCAAAAGAAGCAATGGTAAATATTCGCTGCCTTTCCTCTCTACCAATATGTTTTGTCACTTGTATATCAGGCAGCTGTAACTATGAAAAGTTTTTTTCCTGGACTTATTAATAAATAAATAAATGAATGAATGAAGTTCTCTGCTGTACTCAAATGAATGAAAGTTTTCAATCAAGTATAAATTTAATAACGAAAGTTTCGACTTTCTCCTCTAATCTTTGATTTCTGCCTGGCAAGATGTAGATTATTGAGTATGTGGTTGTTTCAAGTTTCTTGGAAACATTGCCAACTGTAATTGTGATCTACATTGCAGGCTCATCCGTATTTTTATCCTGTACGAAATGCTGAAAGCAGTAGAACCCGCACTCACTAAAAGATCTAGCAGGCAATGGATCAAATATCCTGGCCTTCTTTTGCAGTCTTTATGTGATACTCTGTGCTGGTTCATATATGTTCTCTAGTGACGGGCAATTATTATGAACCACACCTGGTGGATTTGCTGGCTTTATCAGATATAACTCATCTGCACCAGTTTTGGGTTAACTGTATTGTTTCTTTTAGCTTTGTGTGAGACCGACCTAAAAGAATAAGCAAAAAATTCAATTTGTTTTCTCAATTCCTGATTTTAGTCAACTTCTAGTTTATTTTCTTTTGTTAATTGTTTTTGTGCTTTCGTAAGGTATAACTGTATGAATTCATTCAGTGTGTATTTTGTGTTGAAACTTTTGAACAAATGGATGGCTTCCCTTGTATTTCAAATTAGTCTCAAGACTCTTAAGACTTCCCTTCCTAGATTTGAGAAAACATTTACAATTCCATAAACTTGTGCCAACACATATCTAGGGATGCGTTTGTGTCAAAGATGCCATGTCGACCTTTAATACATACTATAGACCTTGATATAGTTCCATATGTTTTTGCATTTTACTCGTACCTTCTATTAATATTGTTAAACGTGTTGCAACTTTGATATCGTTGAATAATTTTGTACAACTCCTTGTACCCTTCTGTCCTGTTATTAAGATTAATTGTTTCATAACTTTCGTGAGAGTAGCAGTAAATTTCAGCAGCGAGAGTATAAGCAACTGTTTGGCTGCTCTCGGTGGCGGACAGGATTTTTTTGCAAGTAGAAACACAAAAAAGCTAAGGGTGTCAACTTTTACCTGATTTTTTCATGTTATATATTACCTATAATAACAATGTCATTCATTATACTGGTATTCTTTGTAATATTACCCTTTTATAATAACCATACTCAAATGTTGTGTAATAATATTTTGCAAATTATGTATAAAAAAATAATTATGTATGAATATTAAAACTAACAAAAAAATTGTATTTAAATGGTCTCTATCAATTGTGGTCGTAGTTCCATGAGTAGTGTTTGCTTTTTTTTCCCTCATACATTTTTTAAATATATTAAGTTGGTTAATAAATATTCTTCTTTTCTTGGTACATAAAATTATTAAAAGAAATTGTATACTTCTGTTTAATAGCTAAATGAGATTTAAACGTTATATGCCGTTATACATATATAACAACACTTTACTATAACAATCATAAAATTTCTAGATAAACATTACCACTATAATAAAGTGTAATTGCTACGTAATAATTTTGATGATAAGCTTCTTCTTTTTTTGTATAACTTACATAAATACCATAGTGTAAAATCTAAATTACCTTTTATCCCTATTATTTTTATAATTACATAAATTCCATATTTTTTAGGCATTTTGGATACATAATTAAGGATCCAGAAACATTATTGTTGATACATTATGTATCAATCTGTTGCACTTATTAAGGGGGAAAAAAGCTGAAAAATCAAATTAAGATCTCATAGTATCCATTTGTTGCACTAATTAAGGGGGGAGGGAGCTGAAAATCAAATTAAGATTCCATAAATTACGTTATTCCATTCCAAATTATTGTCAAGAATTCAAAATCCTATAGTGTAACAAACCAAAAAATTAAAAAATTAAATTTCTTCTTCTTGTTCATCGTTCTCTCTGTTTCATAAAAACTTTTGTCGAAATTTTGGATAAGCGAGGTGAGTTATGAAGAATACAAAAGTGATGAAATTGTTGTTGGACAAACGATTTCTTTTGTGAATCTTCAAGTTCATCGAATATCCTTTCGATTTTGATTCAAGATTGTCGAAAATTTTGAGATTCAAAATTCTTCTCCAGTTCATTGAAGATCCTTTCCGTTTTGATTCAAAATTATTCTCCTAGTTCATTGAAGATTCTTTCAATTTTGATTCAAAATTATCAAAAAATTTGAGAAGATACATCATGAAGATCCTTTCAATTTAAATTGATAAGTGTTGTATTCCTACTAGATACATTAAATAAGAAAGTGTTGCCCATAAGATTTTAGGTTTGAGATCGATACATTATTATTTGGTAATTGTTATGTATCAGATACATTTAGTATAAATTCGAATTTACGTATCATAACTAAAAAATTAGTGCATGATACATTATTATGTATGTATCTTATTTTGTTTGAGATCATGAAGATCCTTTCAATTTAAATTGATAAGTGTTGTATTTCTACTAGATACATTAAATAAGAAAGTGTTGCCCATAAGATTTTAAGTTTGAGATCGATACATTATTGTTTGGTAATTGTTATGTATCAGATACATTTAGTATAAATTTGAATTTACGTATCATAACTAAAAAATTAGTGTATGATACATTATTATTTATGTATCTTATTTTGTTTGAGAAATACTATATTTTAAAATAAAAAAAATACATTATACATGTAATATTCCAAAATAGCTTCTTTTTTTGTGTATAAATAACACAAAGTTTATGTATCAAGTACATTTATATTGAACATGATAAACACTAATCAAAGATTCAACAACATTAGAGTTATGTATCAATACCTT
>JAJOOO010031664.1:0-23352 GCA_029582685.1 Solanum piurae
AAGACTCAATCATGAATGCACACAACAAGACTCAATTTACTTATGCAAAGATCAAATGTGTACCCAAAGATTCAAGTTGTGACACACCAATATCAAAGGATCTCATGCTCACAATACTTACTTCAAATGCAAGTTCAAGCTCAACCAAAGTGTTCAAATGCCCTCACACAAGGAATGATTCCATATTCACACACAATGGTTTGCAATTTAAAGTTCCGGAATCAAATGCAACGCTCACTCTCTCAAAGAAGAACACAATGCATGCTTTCACCCATAGATTTACCCATATTTTCCAATCAACGTTTGTTTCAGCTCTCTCAAGATCAAAAAGGTCTTTTCAAGGCTTGTAATGGGGCTGGGTGCAAAGGTATGCTCATTTAGGCTCAGTGACTTTCATCCTTATGAAATATGGTGCTCACTACACTTCCTTTCCTCTTCTTTCATCTTTTTCTTTAGTGCTCATAAGTCATCCTTTTATTCACTTCCCATGGATTGTTTGGGAACCTCATATATTTTGTACTTTATTCCACAACTTTCTTTTTCATTCATATTTTTTATATGGGGGTTTTCCATTTTTCGCAACACCATGGGTTTAGGGAGGCTTTTCTTGCATTTCTTGATTTTCCCTCGTCTTTTCACCACACCCCCAACTTAGGCTTTTGGCCTAAGTTGGCTACTCAACTAACCACAATTCAAGAGGATTATAGGTAGTGGATAAAGAAAGGTTCTGGTTTCATCAAGTTTCTTCCAAAGAAAGGTAAGGCTCAAGGGGTGTTCAAAAGAGAATCACACGCTCACAGGGTAGGTCACAAAAGAGGTATATGTCAAATTGGTTCACACTCTTAGAAGTTTCCTAAGATCATATCAAGAGATAGCATCACTTAGTTGACCGGACCAACGGGGCAAATTCAAGGATCTATCATGCATGGTTCAAAGTAAGCTCAGCACACTAGGCATTGACACTATAGTAAAACAAGACTCTATACTTTCGCTAGTGTGCAATGATCATCACAAGAGACTCAAATTGATAACAGGCTAGTCACAACGAGATGCAAAGAATTCACATATTGTCTATGCAACTTCATTTGGCCTCATCATAGCCGTACATTCATGTTCGTTCGATTGTAAGCACTATTCAAGTTATCGGTATTGATCGGAAGTGAGACTTAAATTTTGCAAAAGAACAACCACTTTCAACACATGAGAGGTGGCAATTGTTTTTGGACGGATCAAAATCAAAATCATTATGCAATTGAAAACAAAAGGAGCCATAAGCTCAAACATCCACAGAAAGCAGTGTAAACATAATTTTAAAACAGAACAACCCAAATATATACACAACAACACGACTATCAACACAAAAGGTGTGGGCCTCACCCCACCACAAATAAAAAATATTTGTCCTCAAATGCAACTAAAACAAAATCCGAAAGGTAAAATGAAGAAAGACAGAGAGGGAGGTAAAGAGGGGATCATGTCTAAGCAGTCTCTCCATCTATCTGGGCATCAGTGCCCGGAGTGTTGTCATTTTGCTTCTAGTTCTCTTTTTCTTTTCTCTCTACTTCAGCTTCTGCAGCGATATTAGCCTCGATCGTATTGTCCAACTCGTGAGCTACCACAAAGGCGTGTATCGCATTGCTGAACCCTCGAGCCCACAAAGGGACATTAGGGTCGATGAGCATCCTCCTCCTCGAACTGGTTGTCTTGTTGTCGCTCCTTTCAGTTCTTCTGAACTGTTGTGCTCTTATGTGTCTGGGTGGCAAGTCTCTTACTGCAACTTTTGGTTTGTCCATGTCTGCAAAGTCTTGAGATAATCTTAGAACATATTTGATAACCTAAGTAGAGATATTCAATTGCAGGGAGATGGTAGTCTATTCAGTGTGTCGTCGAATGCTGTAGGCGAGCCACGATTAGTTCGCCGAAGGTCACAGTGCAGAATGGTTGGGGGTGCAGACAGAGTGCGATTAAGATGACATTCGATGAGTCACCGAGTGAAATTGGCGATCTCATGCTTCTTGCCAAAAATTACAGCAACCACAATAAATAAAGCATGATAGTAAGGGCGAGATGGGGTACTTAGGCGAACCGCAGAGTTGTTCGGCGAACTCGTCACAACTCACTGAATCACCATCATTCCTACTTTTGACCCAACTTTTTGAAATCTGCCCCGCCGAAAACACAATTTAAGTACAAATAGCACAAATTAAATCAAGACCCATAACATACGAATGCCACCCATCTCACATAACTCAACTAGATATATCGGAAAACAAAATTTCGATAGCTTAATAAAGATTATCTAATAAAAATCGCCAATTAACCAATTCTATCAAATCAAGGAGGTTCAGTAGATTCTAACAATATCAAAGAGTTTGCAGATGAGTGCAATGCTGACAAATAATTACGGGTATTGAGAAGCTAACCTTTTGTACTGATTAAAATGCTACCGAAAGCTAGGCGGTAATGCAATCCAAATCCGCGCACAAATAAATGAGCCAAAATACTCTAAAAGTGCAAGAAATATAAAACTAGAGTGCAGGTGTGAGTTTGGGAAGGTGAAAAAGTGATGGAAAGAAAATGAAGTTAGAACTTTTTAAACCTTTGGCTGAAAGACCGTCCAGTTTTCGCCTATTCGGCGACGTTAGTCCCAATCGCCGAGCTATTCAGCTTACCGCCAAGTAGTCATTTACCTCACCGAAGTTTCCAGTACCTCCATGTTTTGTATGAGTCAAAATGGCGGTCTCTATCGGTATCGCCGACATGATCGGCGGTTCTCCAATAATTTTTTGTGCTCGCCGAGTTTTACAGACTCCAATGCAAAATGGTTTTGATTCTAACGGTGGTCTAGTTCTGAATTGCCGAACCATTCGGTGATTCGTTGATTGGACCTGTTGCTCGCCAATCTGCAATTTTTGTTCACTCTTCCACACTTTCACCTGCGCAATCAATACACCATTAGTTTATCAAAAACAAGATAGAAATAACAACAAGGGTTTTGGGTTGCCTCCCAAACAGTGCCTCAGTCAACGTCATGACACGATGCAAGTTCACCCTTAAACCTCATTCTTGGGGTTAGCCATGGTATCACTCGACAAACCCCCTAGTTGTCTCGGATTTAGGTGAGACAAGATATGACCCATCTGGGTCTCTAACTGCTTGATTGAAACTGAATGAGAGGTAACGGTCTGGCTAAGGGTAGACACATCTTCTTTCATGCCTTTTAGCATTTTGTCTGACCCTTCAAATTTGTTAAGGATGCGCAAGAGCATATCCTCAAACCTACCACCATCCGAATCCTTTGGCATCTGGCGCTCATGGGGATACACGTATCTATCCTTCTCCCCTTCCTTCCAATTTGGATTTCGGTCCCTCCATTCATGATCTCGGTCCTTCCAACCTTCGTCTCTAGCCCAACCTTGGGTACCACCCTACCTTGGGTAATTTGAGCAGTAGCCACCGCCCTGGTTGGCTAGAAATTTACCTCCTCGTTATACAAGGCTTCAAACTTCATCTCCTCAGGATTAGCACCCCTGATCCCCACAGCGTTGACACTAAGGGCACCGGGCCCCATGACGTTTTTGGATAAAATATCACGTTGCGTCATGATTTTGGCCATGTTCTGATCTCTCTCATTGTATTTTTCAATCTGCTCCTTGGATAGCTTGAAAGTAAAAGGGGAGAGTTGGTCCTCACGAGTGTACCATTCTCTGTTGATGGTTGTCATACCATCTAGGAGTTGGGATGCTACTGCATATGGCTGCTGCATTAAGCCTCCTGGCGAGAGTTGGTCAGCGACACCTTTGTTCACAGAGTCTAAGCTCCGGTAGAAGTGTTGAAGTAGCACGTTATTAGGCAAACCATAGGTTGGGCATTGGAGCACTAATTTTTTTAACTGAAGCCAGGTTTCGTGCAGAGGTTCTCCTTCTAGACGTTTAAAGCTCTGGATGCTATCCTGTAGTGACATCATCTTCGAGGGAGGGAAAAATCGCACTTGAAATGCGGTTACTAACTCCTCCCAAGAAGTGATGGATTCACGTGGTAGCTCGGCTAGCCACTTGCTAGCCTCTCCCATCAACGAGAAAGGGAATAGCCTCAATCAGACTGACTCCTGAGAGATGTTTTTGAACGAGAATGGTCCACACAGATCTACAAAGTTTTGAAGATTCTCGTGAGGGTCCTCATGAGCCAGTCTGCTGAAAAGTCCCTTCAGTTGCAAGAGTTGCAACATGGCACTCGTTATGTGGAACACTGCATTTCCCTCAGCTGGGGGTAAACGTATGGCTTCAACACCTCCCATGAGATGGGGGCCATTAATGTTGGGCTTTTGGACATCGTTGAGATTTTTGATGTCGTCTTGGTGGCCTACCTGGCTACCGTTGCTACTATTAACACTCATGCTTTCTGAAATATTCACACAGCAAACAAACAAAACAAAAAATTAGGTAAGTAGACTACACTAAGAAGAACAAAAATTCTACTAATCTAAAAATTCTCAAATAACACCACTCCCCGGTAGCGGCGCCATTTTGATGTTTTGTGTAATCAACGACACAACTTCCAGTACGAGTGTCTACGATCGTGCAATAGTATAGTAATGGGTCGTGTCCCAAGGGAGCGGTTTTGAGAATTAATAGAAAAATAAAATTTGTTCTAACTAGTCGTAGCTAAAGATATTAACGATTAAAAGCATTGTAAATTAAAGAGGGACACAAGAGAGTCAATTAACAATGGGGTTTTTGTCACTAGTAAGTAAAAACAACAATATAAACAAAGATTTCTAAATAATGAGAGAGGATTCTTGGGATGTGACCGGAATACGGATTAATCTAAATTATTGGGTACATGCTTTTGATAGAAAGTTTATAGAGCAATAATCACTAGGCTAAGCTTTACGTGAGAATAAATTCTCTCTCGAGCAACTTACTCCGTTTCAAATGGGTTTCTCTCGGACACCCACTTGCCGCATGAAGACCAGCCTACGCCTTACCCCACTCACTCTCTCGAGCTGAGTGCTAGGATAATATGGGACTAGGGTTCACTCTCTCGAGCTGAACCTCATGTCGACCCACTCCTTAGGCCATCAATCTAGTAGTCTTGGTTTCACAACTTCTCTCTCGAGCAAGCCGAAAACACATAAATAAACTTGTATTTGCAACTACAAATTTGTTAAATTCATCCACAACTACTAGACGAAATCACCATTAAACTACATCTAATCTATCAGCAAGCAAGACCCAACAACAATCTTAACCCATATTCGCTAAATCACACTCCAAGAATTGGGGTTTTTAGCCACACATCAAGAGATAGAAATTTATACCTAAATGAGCTTGCATTCAAATGGGTATGAAGATTTAAGTCTTGTTACAGGCCAATAATGAAAAATTTAAGAGACCCAAGTCTAAATCCTTGGAGATGAAACCCTATTCTTCTTCAAGTTTTCTTAAAACCATCTCAAACTCAGAGCAAAAATAAAAAGTACTAAAAATTATATTAATTTGTTTCACACTAAAAAATCTGATCCTAAAATCTAATCTCTCAACGAGTATTTATAGTTTTCAAAAATATGTTCTGTAGCGGATCATTCGGCGACATTAGTCGGAATCCCCGATCAACTCGGCGATTCACCCTTTGGTGTAGTTCATCGCCGTCTGGCACCATTCTTCAACATAGTTTCTTGAACGAGAAATTCTTCATTTTAAAATTCTTCAGCTGCAAAAAAACAAGTGTATGTCAATTTAATAACAATGAATTAAGAGTTCAAAGTAGAATCACATAAAATATAGGACCTCAAAATATTTATCAGAAAGGATGCAACAATAAATTTAAGCTTTTAATAAGTAATATTTTTATCGGAGCTCATTATCAGAGTTAACCATGTCATTACAAGGATTTTTAAAACTAGCTTTTTGTACAAATATTGACAACCATCAATGCCATGTGAATATAATACAACAACAATATAATAGCAACTAACAATGTAAGCAATGCAAAGCTTACAAGAAAGAAACAAGAACAACAAAATATTGTGATAATTAAAACACAACAAACAACAAACGAAGATAGATATCAAAAGCAAGAACTACAACAGTACAATTACTAGTATTATTTTGATGATAACTTTAAAGCTAAAAAATAATTATTTTATGTTTTACACTTTATATTTGGACTCAACTAGTCAGCTTCCAATCTCATTCAAGTAATGGTCAAAATTTTCCCTAAAAGCAAAATAGAGCATTTTCTAGATTAAAGAATGTACAACTACAAAGGCAAGAAAAATCAGTGGGAATGTGTTTAATTACAAAACATCTTACACTTCATATGCTTCCGAAAGTTAAAGGAAAGGACTGTCTACATTTCATAAGTGATCAAACATCATATATCAATTGTGAAATAATGAGGATTAAGCTCTGTAACTTTTTAAGTGTGGTATAATAGGGAGCATATGTCTCAAATTACTGAATTGGCAGTGGGTTGATAGAGGTAACATGAACTGGCAAGCTGAGGTCGTCTTGTAGCTCTTTGTGAGTAAACTAGGTAATAAATGAGAGCAGAGGTGCAGAAATCTTCCGAATCACGCTTGCAGCCACTCTGTATTACATCTAAAGACTATATCTATTGAGAGTGATCATTAGGAGGTATACAATATGTCTATACAAAGGACAAGGAGCTAATGAAATCGAAAACTACAATATAAGGGTAGTGACGAAAGTTAGATTTGACCAGCTAAAGTATAAGCTAAAGAGTCATAGAGCCTGAAAGAGCCATTCTGAAGCAATGTTGAAAAGCACCAGTAGTTCGTTTGCTACCTCTCCAAAATGAATGTCACGAGCATTCAGAAAAAGAACATCAATTTTCGCAAGGATTAATCATGTAAAATAGTGGTTAGTGTGTGCTACCTGTAGGGTATATGTTTGTGAGTCTGGAGGTCGTTATACATTTTAGCAAGTCCAAAGCCACATCAGGATAATTGTTGTTAAATAGATGATTCCCTTCACTGGATGGTTAAAATTTAATACAATGATGCAACAAAGTGGATTTTTATACTAAGGTTGGCTCTACATGAAGGCTAGCTACTAGAGACAAGCTTAGTACATGGGGTGTTAATACTGAGTTAGTGTGTCCGTTATGCAATAATGAGGATGAAGCTCTCCAGCACTATTTTTTACGTGTGGTATGACAGGGATAATATGGATAAAATAAATAATATGGAAATGTATAGATAGAGCTAACATGGATTTCAAGCTAAGGTTATCTTGTTTCTCTTTTTGAGTAAACATGGAAATCAAGTTTGGTGCTGGAAATAGCAGTAAAAAGAGGAGATTAAGAATTGGGTGGCAGTGGCCATATGTTACTTGTTTTTATGATATCACATTTACTGAACAAAAATGGACTCACTCCTATGTTTTCTCTAATATGGCTTCGCTGAGCAGGCCCTGATGTAGAAAAAGCTAAGAAACAATTCAAGATTTTGAAATATATAATAGGGGCGTTTATTCTCCCAGGTACTAAATCTCAGCCTATAGAGTTGGGGACATTTCTGTTGCCACCGCTTACTGAGATTACTGTTTAAGTTCATCTTTCTCATGGTCACTCATTTGGAAAATGACAGATGACAGAAGTTTTACTAGAGCTGGTAGAGGATATGTCATCTTTAGAAGCTTGTTGATAGTATGTCCTCTTTAGAAGCCTGTCGATAGTATATCATGTGATTTTCTTTGACTTGCTTTTGTGTAGTGTTGCTAATATGTCAGTAATTTTTGTTCTTGGATGGCACCATTGGTGGCCCTGCAAAAGAAGGTATATATGTCCATATTAAAAAAGGAGCTAACTCAGCTGGTAGTACTTGCTTTTGGAGAACCCAATACTCAGTCGTTGAAGAATATTGTAAATACCTATCTTTTTCGCCAAGGAGATTCTCATTTTGGGTTTGATGATTTTAACTTGTTCTTTTATGTGTACATGGTGTGGTGAATTTTGAATGAGCTTTTTTGTATCAATATGAAAGTACAAGTAGAAGGTTTCTTATTATGCATTATGAGTGGCTATAGAAAGCTTTTGAAGGTTGTCAATACTCTTTAATAAGATATTGACATTTGACAGAAACTCTGTATTGAAGTGGTGGTCACATCCTGATTAGTTAGAGAAGCTATGGAGCTTCTTTTTAGGTTGACTACATGCCAAATTATGGCCAGGATTATTAGCAGGTGTGAAATAATTAAAGTTGCGTTTATTACTAGAGTAAGAATTATGCAATAAATCATGGTTTTGGCTAAGAGGATGTCCAATTAGTAAAACATAAGTTATACATATGGAACAGTTACTGAGTTACATGTGGGGATTTTTTGTTTTAAAAAATAGTCACCCTTTAAAGTTGATGACATTACTTGCAAATGAATTGGGTTATACTCATGTAAATATTTTGTTTATAGGAAAAGTTTTACATCTTCCTTTAGTTAAATGAATCTTAGCTGATACTGAATATGAAAGAGCAGAAACACCAGACTGAAAAAGAAGCAAATAATTTCTCTGAAAATTGTCATGTAATTATGAGGGGTATTAACACCATGGGTGCATATGATAGACTCATCCTTTATAGCTACTGTTATATTACTTGTTTGGACACTCTGCTCATCACTTCCAACACACATAAGAATATCTTTTGAGGTTAACATATCCCCTTAATTTTGTTTCCAACAGTAACTAAAATTGAGTTGACCCGTAACTCCTGCATCTTTTTAGCAACAACGTATAGAGGATCTGAGGGGCATACTATTGCCACCTTGGTATTTTCAGAAACAATGGCTCACAAAGAGACGTGACCATTGTATTTCTTCTCTTGGCATTACTTTACTGCCTCCAAAATAGAAAAATTTAGGAGATGATCAAACTACATCACCTGGCTTGATTAAATTTAACTATACCCTCCTTGAAATCACTAATGTAGCCCAAATGAAACTACAAATACCAAATTAGAGGCAACTCCTAAAGAAGACAAATATTTATTGATAGAACAAATATAAGCTCCATGACATGAAACCTGCTAACTGTTATAACTAACAAAATTTTCCAAAAAAATCCAACTGATAAAAGAATTTCATATAGCATTGGAATACTTTCATCAGAGAGAAAAGAATAAACTCAAACTACTAACCTGCTAACAGATTCAATCTACTAATCAGTGAAAGATGATGGTGATGAAGGCTGACAAAACACTACACTTGCAAGTTGTACATATTTGATATACTCAAGAGGATCAACACGTATGGAAGGAAGTCAGTATTGCCAAACATTAAGCTCTGAATTACTTGTGCTCTAAAGTCTCAACTGAACCTTACGGGGTTGGCTACTGGAAAAGCATAAGCAAGCTATGGGAGATGTTCTCACAACACACACACCTGGTAGTAAGGTATGGCCAACAAATCAGTTTCTGCAGAGATAAATGGTTGGGCAAGATCCCTCTAGAGATTGCCTACCCAAACATATTACATATATAAATGAGCCAGGCGCTACAATATACAAACACAGGGATGGAAACTCATGTATCGCAACCTCAAAAGAAACATACAAGACTAGGAGATGGAAGAGTTCATCAGCCTTTTAAAAGCACTTACAATGCCACAATCAACAGCCTTGCAGCAAGTCAACTAAAATGTGGAGATAGGAGGAATGGGGAAATTTTAGTTTAGGTCGAATATAGGCTTCTAGGACCACAAAATTCAATCACTGCCCTTTGGCCTTTGAAACTTATTTTGAATATAGAATTGCCTCCTAAAATTAGTTGCTTCAACCGGACAGCAGTGCATAGAGCATGTTCGACTCAAGCAAACATAGACAGAAGGATGTTTCAAATGGAAAATAGGTGCTATATGTGCATGAAGGTAGAAAAGTCACATAACCACCTATTTATACACTGTCCAGTAGAAGCAGACTTATGGAGTATGTTTATCACACTTTTTGGACTCAATCAGGTCAAGCCACATAATATCAGGGATGTTTTGAGAGTTAAAGTTGTTGGAAAGTTGAGCATGTTCGACTCAAGATAACATAGCCAGGAGGAAGTTTGAAATGGAAAATAGGTGCTATATGTGCATAAAGGTAGCAGAGTCACATAACCACCTATTTTATACACTGTCCAGTAGCGCAGAGTTATGGAGTATGTTTATCACACTTTTTGGACTGAATCAGGTCATGCCATATAATATCAAGGATAGTTTTGAGAGTTGAAGTTGTTGGAAAATTGATAGAACCATTAAGAGAATTAAGAAGATGATACCTGTGACTATTTATTTACACGTGATGAAAGAAATAAGAGATGCTTTGATGGAATATCAACTATCTACCAATCTCTAAAATATAGATGTCTTATGTTGTTGTATAGTTGGGTTTATATGTCCCCAATAGATTCCCTTGTTACCCTCTTCAATTTTATCAGCTCATTATTAGCTCTAAACTAGATAAGTACTGGAGCTGATAAGTCTTTTTGCTGCTCTACTTTTGTAACTATTAGGCATCTACTTGATCCAAATGAGAAGAAAAGGGAAGTTCAGTCTTGTGTTGCGGAAACTACATAATATGAGTATGGAAGTTGTGAAAGTTGGAAAAGATGTACGAATTCAAACTAGGAAGCCTTAGTCTAGTCCTTTTTGCCTTTAAACGGCTCTAGAACATCAATTAGCAAATTCATTAGAAACCAAGAAACACCCAAAACTCCCATTAAGATAAAAACATAACCCCCCCGCCGTGTAGAAAATAAATTTGTAAGACCTCACAAACTACATACAAGCTGAGATTTTGTGGACGTCATCAAACCACCTTCAAATATTGCTAAAACCCGACCAGTTAACCAAATTATATTGTCAAACAAATTTAAGTAGGAAAAAGTTCGGAAATTGATTTGTAACAGAGGAAAATAGACATTAGGTGCTTCTAGTAAGTATTCATATATTGAGAATCATTATACGGCTACAAGGACGTTACGGCGTTTGGATAACTGAATGATACTCAATTACAGATTGTTCGATTCACCTAAGAAAATAGAAGGAAGAGGAGTCAAACTGATAACATTAGGAAATTCATTAGCAAGGCATCAGACACATCTAAAAGTATAGACATATAAAAAAATTAACAAATCGCCAGCAAACAAGTTTTAAAAATGAAACCTAGATGAAATCATATAAGGTAAATTCAGAATTGGGGCAAATCTAAAATTATAGACAGATTAAACTAATAACAAATGAACAGAAAACAAGTCTTAAAAAATGAAACCTAGATGAAATATTACTGGGAAAAATCAGAATTGAGCAAAATTAGGTGTTCCGCAAACCAATCACAGATGAAAAAACATAAACTTACCTTGCAGAGAAGAAAACTCCAAAATGAGTCCCGATACTATCAGTAGTTACAATATACTAGAAAAGCAGGTGACGATGAGAAGGAAGAGGACAACGCTGCGTTCTGCAACAAAGAAAGTGAGGCGCTGATTCGTATTTAAAGCTTAAACAGAGATATACATATTGTTTTCTGTTAACTAACCTAGAAGCTTGGAGAGATAGGCTGCTGAAGAGAAAGTATATCTCTATTAGTTGATATTCTGCTATCAAATCTGAAATGAAAGCACGCACATCAATGTTATTCCTCTAACAAATGTAAACAGAAAACTTTGATCACCAAGTATATCTCTCATTCTGTTTTCTTTTCTGAAGGGGTAAGGCGTGGGTGGGGAGACGTGGTGATGTAGAAGGGAAATAATAGCGCCTCTTTGTAATCATAAGCGACTGGATTTTAATTTTTTTAACACCCGGAATTTATCCCTTTGCTAATATTAAACTGAAAATTGCTTTTTAGCGATGGACAAAAAATTGTGTCGTTATCAATCCACTTTTAACGACCGGATTCCTATCCCTTCATTAAGGATTGGTCGTTAAAAGTTAAATTTCCTGTAGTGGTTGTGGTCTAATTTAATGGGTTTGTAGTTACAAATACAAAACCACCCATGTGTTTCGGCTTGCTCGAGAGAGAGGTCGCGAAACCAAGACCCCTAGAATGATGGCCTAAGAAGTGGGTCGACATGAGGTTCAGCCCGAGAGGATGAGCCCTAGTCCCATATCCTAACACTTAGCTCGAGAGAGTGAGTGGGGTAAGGCGTAGGCTGGCCCTCATGCGGCAAATGGGTGTCCGAGAGGAACCCATTTGAAACGGAGTAAGTTTCCCGAGAGGGAACTTATTTCCATCTAAAGCTTAGCCTAGTCACTATTATCATGCAAATTTCCTATCGAAAGCATGTATCCAACGATTTATATCAATATATATTGCGGTCACACCCCAAGAACTTCTCCCTATACTTGAATTTTCTCTTTATTTTTGTTGTTTTAGCTATACTTGTGACAAACCCCCATTAATATTTGACACTTTGGTGTCACCCACTTGAATTTACTTTGTTTTTATTCGATAATTTCTCAAACTACAGCTAACTAGAACAAAATTCTAGCCTAACTACTATTTTCACTACCACTCCCTTGGGACACGGCCCCAACCCTTGGTTGGGTTACTATATTATCGACGATCGTAGACACTCGAACCGTAGGTTAGTGTCGTTGGTCACGATAAGCATCAGACATCCATCTCAAACCCAACATTCATTCATTGGAAAGCTCATAGATTCAAAGATGAGAATAGCCTTTCACCTAGGAATCCCATATTGTGAAAAAGTCCTTTCACAACATGTCATTTCATCCATTAGAGTATAATTGAGAATAGCCTTTCAAATAGTACTTCATCATTAACATAATCATGGAACTTCATTCATTATTAATTCATGAGTGTGTGTATGTGAGAATAACCTTTCACATAATCATCATCTTTCATACAATTACCTTCTAAACATGATCATAATACATCCATAGTAATCACACACACGTACTTCACTTCATAATCATACATAGTAATTAAACACCTCCACCTTTCAAGTTGATCAATAGTTCAAGCACAATTCTACTTCAACATGTAATTAGACCATAACTTGCCCTTTCAAGGCCATGAACCAACATCAACGCATAAATCCAAACTACTACAATAAAATAGGAAATTGACATGATTCAATCACTTAATTCAACATAAACATCAATAATTCAACAAACTAAATGAATCTAGGCATAATCCATCAACATTCATTCATGATCAACAAACCCACTTCATAAAAACACATTTTAGGAATTGAGAGAATTCATGGGTTCATAGAGTATTTTCATCATAAATCATCAATTAAACACCAATACAATCATAATTTGTCATTAGAAACCATTTGAAAACGTTTGATGAAAGAACCCATGAGATTGAGTAAAACCCAAATATTTTCATACTTTGAAATCACCTTTGAATTGGCTCCTTGAATGAAAAGTTAGACAAGGATCAAGACTACCATACCTTGCTATAGATTCCCACGAAATTCCCTTGAAAATCCTTTGAAAACCTTGAAGATTGACCTTGGAAGCTTGAAGTCTTCACCTCCAATGGAGGGTTCTAGAGAGAGACTTTTGGAGGGGAGGAGAGGTTTTGATTTTTGGTTTTGAAGTAATGAGATGAAAAATAGAGTTTAATGCTTTTAATTCTCTTAAAATACCATAAATAACTTAAAATAACCGTCCCCCAACTAATTAAGACTTGGGGTGAATTTACCAATCCACCCCTAGCTAGGCCAAACCAAGACAACAAACATATGTGCCATCTACAAACCACCCACCTACGGTCCGTAGGTGGGATCATGGGACGTACTGTCCAATCGTGGTTTGGTTCAGAGGCCCTTATTTAGGGATAGGCCTACGAAGACCATCCACGAGGAGTGGATGAACCTACTGGGTGTGGACCCCTTCCGTAGGTCACCCTCATTTTGGCAACATTTTGGTTTCAAGGGGTCTTGGGGGTTAGGCTTAGGGTCCTCCTCAAGGACACCTAGGGCGGTCCTTGGGGAGTTGTACCTTGACGTTTAACCCCTAAATGCCTCAACCATGGCTCGGGACAACATAAAACAACCTCAAACCTCATGACAAACTCACACACTCACTAGTTAGGCTCTAGTTTCACTTATTCATTTTATGGGTCGTTACAAATAAGCCTTTAAAATCATTCTCAACACATCACACACCAATAATTAATCACATTGTGTAGGAAATAAACCAAGATTAGAATTCCTAAGTAGTTTAGAATTTATTATTTATGGTATTTCCTTTTTTATGTTTAATTAGGATTTGTTAGTTTTATAGGTTCCTAGTCCTAGTTTACTTTGGTTTTTAGTATTATAAATAGGGGTGCCTTGTTACATATTTTCAATGTACAAAAATTACAAGAGTAATTGAGTTATTGAATAAAGCCTCCTACCTACTATTTGTAGATTAATAAGTTTCTTCTATATAACCATTGTTGGGTCTTGCACTTGTGCATATATTATTACCTTGAGTAATATTATTTCCTTCAAATTGGTATCAGAGCTTGTGAGTGATCCTTCTAAAAGCCCTGTGTGAGATCCAACACATATAAAAGAATGTGAGTAGTCCATATATAGCCCCTTGTCCCGTTTTTGTGTTTGATGGAAAAATAATTTTGAGCTTTGGCATTCACAAATTATACATTTTTTCAAAGTTGTTGAATTATCGTCTATTATTGAAAAAGGATTCGTGGAAGTCCCAGAAGGCACAACATTGACTAGTGAAGCTACAAAACAATTGGAGAAAAATAGACAATTGGATGATAAGGCTCATTTTAATTTGGATAGCAAGGTTGAATTTGATGTATATAGTAAAATTTTACATGCTAAGTCAGCGAAGGAGGCTTGGAAAATTTTGGAGAATTCACATCGAGGTTCCGCAAGTGTAAAAAGAGTCAAATTGCAAGAGCTTAGAAGACGATATGAATTACCTCAAATGAACTCAACTGAGTTCGTCAAAGAATTTTTGACAAGCGTAACTAATATTGTCAACGATATGAGAACTAATGGAGAAAACTTAGATCAAGTTAAAATTATTGAAAAAGTACTACGATCATTGAGTACAAAATTTCACACCAAAAAGACAGTTCTTGAGGCCACCAAAGATCATAGCACTTTGACACTTGATGATTTAGAAGGGGAATTGATGACATACGAAATGTCCTTGAATAAACAGATAATAGAAAAATTTGATGAAGTATTGCAGGCAAATGTGGATCAACCTAATACAAAAGAAGAAATATCAAACTTGGCTGAGACAAATCAAAGGGGTCAAAATTTCAGAGGTAGAGGGCAAGGGAACTATTGAAATTTTCGAGGCCATGGTAGAGGTAATTATTCATACCAATAGAAAAATAATAATAATTTTAGGAAGGAACAACAAAGTAATCAAAATTTTCAGAAACATGACAAATCAACAATCCAGTGTCATAATTGTGAAAATTTGGACACTACCAAAGAGACTGTTGGTTTAAAAAATTAGGTAATAGAGAAGTACATGCAAAAGTGGCTGAAAATTATGGAGATAAACAAGAGACTTTATTATTCTCTAGCTCAAAAACAGAAGAAAAAAAAGGGAACACATAGTTTATAGATTTTGGGTGTAGCAACCATATGTCTGGGGATAAGGAATTATTTGTTGATCTAGATGAATCATTTAGAGCTACCGTAAGACTTGGTAATAACTCTAAAGTGCCTGTTGTTGGAAAAGGAAAGATTCCAATTACTTCAAAAAATAACTCTTCTCACTTTGTATCTGGTGTTTATTATGTTCCAAGTCATCATCATAATTTTTTGAGTTTAGGACGACTGACAGAAAAATGATATGACTTGCGATTTAAGTATAGAATTGGGACTATTAGCGATGGTAAATTAGTATTAATCACAATGATAAAAATGAATCAAAGTCGTTTATGGCCTCTTTATCTCAACTGTGAAGATTTAACTTGCTTTAGTTCTGTGAACTCTAATGATACTTGGTTGTGGCATCTACGCTTTGGGCATCTGAATTTTTGAAGTTTGAAATATCTTGCAAAAAATAAACTAGTTGACGGTTTGCCTTCTGTTGATATTCCTGATACAAAGTGTGATTCTTTCATTTTGGGAAAGAATTATAGAGAACCTTTTCAAAAAGGCAAAGCTTGGAGGGCTAATGCACCATTGGCGCTAATTCACTTAGACTTGTGTTCGGTTGAAGTTCCCTCCAATGGAGGTAGTAAATACTTTATTACTTTTATTGACGATTTTAGTCGAAAAACTTGAGTATATTTTCTGAAAAATCAGTCTGATGCATGTGAAGTCTTTAAATTCTTTAAAGTTTACTTAGAAAGGCAAAGTGGAAACTTTGTTAAGACATTAAGAACTGATAGGGGCACTGAGTTTCTTGTTTGTGATGACTATTTGAAGAAGTGTGGCATTAAACATCAATTGGCTGCTAGATATACTCTTCAACAAAATGGTGTAGCGGAAAGAAAAAAATAAAACAGTGATGGATATGGTGAGATCAATGATGCATTCCAAAAATATTCCCAAAGAATTCTGGGCAGAAGTTGTCTCATGTGCGATTTATGTTCTAAACAGATGTCCAACTCGATCCAATTTTGGAAAGACTCCACAAGAAGTTTGGACTGGTAAGAAACCAAATATCTCTCATCTAAAAGTGTTTGGTTGTCTTGCTTATACTCATGTTCCTTATGTTTTGAGAAAAAAATTAGATGATAAGACAGAAAAATGTATCTTTATTGGCTACAGTCATGAGACAAAAGGTTACAAGTTATTTAATCCAAATACAGGGAAAGTAATTATTAGTAGAGATGTAACTTTTGATGAATACACTACTTGGGAATGGTCAAAGAAAATTTTTGAGTTGCCTAGGTCTGAACCAATAGTTTCAACTATGGAGGAAGGAAGTTCTAGAAGATATCAAGAGGAACAAGTAGCTCGTCTTGTTCAAACAGAAACATCGATTCGTCCACAAAGAAATCACCAACTACCAGCCCGTTTATGTTGTTGACAATAATAAAAAAAAATCCAATGAAGATATTGTGAACTTTGCACTATTTGCCGAATGTGATCCAATTACTTTTGAGGAAGCTGCCAAAGATGATAATTGGATGAATGCAATGGATGAAGAAATTCATGCTATTGAGAAAAATAACACTTTGGGAGTTGACAGATTTACCACCTTCAAAACAACAAATTGGAGTCAAGTGGATATACAAAACCAAATACAAACCATCTTGAGAAGTAGATCGCTTTAAGGCAAGATTAGTTGTTAAAGGATACAAACAAAAGGTAGATATTGATTATTTTGAGGTATTTGATCCTATTGCTAGACTTGATACTATTCGAATGATTATTTCTCTTGCTGCAAATAACTGTTGGAAAGCCTGCCTTATAAAAGGGTTTTTCAAGTGATTGCTCGACAGGACTTAGATCTGAAATACATCAAATGGATGTTAAATCTGCTTTCTTGAATGGTGTTCTTGAGGTAGAAGTGTATGTTGAGCAGCCTATGGGATATGTCAAAAAAGGTTTAGAAAATAAAGTTTACAAGTTGAAGAAGGCATTATATGGGTTGAAACAAGGTCCAAGAGCTTGGTATACTTGCATTGATTCTTATTTTATGGGACATGGTTTTCATAGATGTCTTTATGAGAATACACTATACATAAAATCCAATACTGATGGAGACCTCATTGTGTGCTTATACGTAGATGATTTAATACTTACTGGCAATAATCCTAAACCAACTTCTGAGTTTAGGGAGGCTATGATTAGCGAATTTGAGATGACTGATTTGGGATTAATGTTTTATTTTCTTGGCATTGAAGTTTCTCAATTGAAAGAATGAATCTTTATCTCTCAGAAAAAATATGCGAGTGATATTTTGAAAAGATTTAATATGGACAAAGCCAAACCAATCTTGACCCCTATTGAAGAGAAATTGAAGTTGACCAAAGATGGAACTGGTGATTTTGTTGATGCTACATATTTTTGAAAATTGGTAGGGAGTCTAAGATACTTGACTTCTACAAGGCCTGATATTACTTATGGAGTTGGATTAATTAGCAGATTTATGGAGTTTCCGTGTCAATCTCACTTGCAAGCCACCAAGAGAATTTTGAGATATATTCAAGGTACATAGTTTGATGCATATTTTATTCAAAGACTAATGATAGTAATCTGTTGAAGTTGTTGATAGTGATTGGGCCGGTGATATGATGCAAAGAAAAAGTACTTCTGGCTATGCATTTTATTTGGGATCTAGTGTATTTTCATGGTCTTCAAAGAAACAACAAGTTGTTGCTTTATCAACTGCTGAAGAAGAGTATATGGCCGCAACAAATAGTTCTACACAAGAATTATGGTTGAGAAGGATGCTTGGATTTCTTCAACACAAGCAAGATAGTCCTACAAAAATATTTTGTGATAGCAAGTTTGCAATTACATTAACAAAGAATCCAGTTTTTCATGGACGTAGCAAACACATTGACATCAAATGGCACTTCATTCGTGACTTGGTCCAAGATAAATAGATAATGGTTGAATATTGCAAGACCGAAGAACAAATTTCTGATATATTCACAAAACCATTAAAATTGGAGTTGTTCATAAACTTGAAGAAGATGCTAGGCATGGTCACATTTGAAGATCTTACTTTAAGGAAGGCTATGTAGGAAATAAACCAAGAATAGGATTCCTAAGTAGTTTAGGATTCCTTGGTAGTTTAGGATTCCTTGGTAGTTTAGGATTTATTATTTATGGTATTTTCTTATTTATGTTTAATTAGGATTTATTAGTTTTGTAGGTTCCTAGTCCTAGTTTACTTTGGTTGTTAGTATTATAAATAGGAGTGCCTTGTTACATATTTTCAATGTACAAAAATTACAAGAGTCATTGAGTTATTGAATAAAGCCTCCTACCTACTATTTATAGATTAATAAGTTTCTTCTATATAACCATTGTTGGGTCTTTCACTTGTGCATATATTATTATCTTGGGTAATATTATTTCCTTCACATTGCCTTTTATTATCCCTTTTCATCATTAGAATTATTCAAGTCAATCCATCACCAAGTCCCATTATTCCCCAACACATACCACAAAGAAATACACGATTTTATACATTTAACGGGTCAAGAAATCCACTTGCCTCAAACAATCGAGCAATTACTCTGAGACTTGAGTCTTTCCCTTTCGTTGGACTTCCAAATAAATGCAACCTATTCACATAAATAATTACGATAAGATTTCTAAATTAATTACACTCATATTACTATAATCCAGTTCCTAATTCAAAGATGCCAACCAAAAGTATCATCTTCCTAAATTTTAAGTCTAGGATTAAGTCTAAATTACTCCAAAAAAATCAAAAACTAAATTATCATAGGTCATTGATGCATAATGATACTCCACTAGAAGCTTGGCATACTACCCAAAGTAATGACAAAATAACTTCTAAATGAAAGGATTAATTAATATCTATTGCATCCTTATCAAACTATCATCATCTCATGATTACATTAACCTAAATTTTAAAATTTGCCGTCCAATTATAATTATCCATCAGTTAAGAAAAGTTAAGTTCATTAATTGCATCCAAATACAATATAATAAATGCATTATCCTCCAACTCCAAGTGACCACGTTATGTACCGAAGCAAAAAATGGAATTTTTTGAAACCTCTACCTGAAGACGATGCCACTTCGTGTTGACACCATATGTAAGTCTCGTGGAATTCTATTTTTCTTCTCTTAAATTATGACCCAAAATTCCCAACCCTAATACTTTATTTTCCTATATGGGTCAAGTGGTATATGATATTAAATAAATTATAAATTTTAACCATTAAGCATTAACTAAAATTAGTTATTTAATAAATAACCGTCAATTAATTAACTATAGTTGAACGAATAGTTCAAAATTGTCCAAAATGACCTTTGGGGTCATTACATTATCCACCACTAAAACCCATATTCCTCCTCGAACATAAAGTAAGAGAAAGTACCTAAAGCTTCGAAAAACTGAGGATATCTGACACACATATCGGACACTGCTTCCCAAGTTGTCTTACCAACTGAATGGTGCTTCGACTGCACCTTCCTAGAAGCAATCTCCTTGGTCCTAATATTTTGGACCTACCTATCCAAAATGGCTATAGGCTCCTCCTCAAAAGATAAGTTTGGACCCAACTCAATTGAATCAAGAGAAAAAAACATGGGACTTATTCGGTATGTAGTTCTGAAGCATGGAGAGATGAAACACAAGATGAACAACTGACAAACTAGGTGGCAAGGCCAACTTATAGGTCATCTCTCCAACTCATCCCAAAATCTCAAATAGACCAGGGAATCGAGGGCTAAGTTTGCCTTTCTTTGCGAACCACATAACACCCTTCATGTGTGACACTCTAAGCCAAACATGATCGCCTTCCATAAACTCTAGTGCTCAAACCCTTTTTTCTGCATCACTCTTATGTCGACTCTAGGTTGTCAACAATCTATCGTAAATCATACAGACCTTCTCCATTGCATCTCTAAGCAAGTCGATATCCAAAGAGTCCATCTCCATTGAATCAAACTGATCAGAGATCTACACCATCTTCCATACAATGCCTCAAATGGAGCCATTTAAATACAATGCCTCAAATGGAGCCATAAAATATCGATCCCATCTAGCACCAAGATCTATCACACAAGCTCAGAGCATGTCCTCTAACACCTCGCTCAGAATTTCCATCTGTCTGAGGGTGAAACATTGTACTCATATCTAACCGAGTACCCGAATAATGTTGTAATGCCTTTCGAAAATGGGAAGTGAACAGTGAACATTGATTAGAGACAATAAAAATGGGGACTTCATGTAATCGCATAATCTGACTGATATAAAGTTCGGCTAACATATTTGCCGTATACTTCACCTGAACCGAAATAAAGTAGGCAAACTTGGTCAGCCGGTCAACAACAACCAAAATGGAGTCAGAACCACTCGTTGTGGTAGGAAAACTTACAACAAAATCCATAATGATCTGCTCCTACTTCCAAGTAAAAATAAGCATCCTCTGATATATACCCTCGGGCCGCTAGTGCTCTCACTTGACCTGTTTGAAAGCCAAACACCTAGAAACAATGCAATATCCCTCTTCATTCCACACCACCAGTAATGCTGACTCAGATTATGATACATCTTCGCCACTTTTGGGTGGATGGAATATCGAGAACAATATGTCTCCTCTAGACTCAATCTAATCAACTCACCCATATTGGGCACACAAATCATGCCTCTGTTCCTCAAGACACCATCGGAATCAAGGACAACCTCCTTGGCTTCCCCTCTCAACACTTTGCCTCGAATGACACAGAACTTCTCATCATCAAACTGGTGCTCACAGATCTACTTGACTAAGGAAGACCGAGCCTTAATAAAAGAAATCATGCCACCACTCTCCTCTAAAATCCACAACCAGACAAGACTATTAGCTAATCTTTGAATGTCTCTAGCCAACGGTCTCTCCTCAATACTAAGCGTGGCAATATTTCCCATGCTAGGAGTCTTCCTAGTCAAAGCATCAGCCACCACATTGGCCTTCCTCAGATGATATAGAATGGTCATGTAGTAGTCCTTCAACAACTTAATCCATCTACGTTGCCTCAGTATATTGAAGACTTTAGTGATCGGTGAAGATCTCACAATGTACCCCATACATTAGTGACGCTATAAATTAAGCACAAAGACCACGGTTGCTAACACCAAATTATGAGTAGGGTAGTTATTTTCATGGGCCTTCAACTGCCTAGAAGCATAAGAAATTACCTTCCCCTTCTGCATCAATGTACCACCCAAATCGACTCCTGAAGCATCACAATAGACAGTAAAGTCCACACCCTCCTCAGGTAGAGTCAACACAAGGGCCGAAGTCGACAATGTCTTGATCTTTTGAAAGCTCTCCTCATACTCATGGAACCACTGAAAACCTCAATCTTGTCAAGTAAATGTGGTCAACGAAGATATAATAGTAGATAAACTCTGAACAAACCATCAGTAATAGCCTATTAATCCCAAAAAACTCCAAATCTTGGTGGAAGAAGTAAGTCGCATCCAACCTCTAACTGCCTCAATCTTGGTCGGATCTACTTTAATACCCTTCTTGGACACCATGAGTCCCAACCATGCTAAAGAAGTAAGCCAAAATTCGCACTTTGAGAACTTGGCATACAACTTCTCTTCCCTCAACCTCTGAAGTACAATCCTCAAGTGTCGAACATGGTCTTCCTTAGTCCTGGAGTACACCAAAATATCATTGATGAAGAAAATCACTAAAGAATCTAAGTATGGTCGAAACACCCTGTTCATCTATTCCATGAAAGTTGCAAGGTTGTTAGTCAACCTAAAGGAAATCACTAGGAACTCATAATGCCCATACCGAGTCCGAAATGTTGTCTTAAGGATATCTGATAACCTATTATTGAAGTGATGGTACCCGAACCTCAAACCAATTTTAGCGAACGATGATGCTCCCTAAAGTTGATCAAATAAGTCATCAATACACGGAAGAGTATACTTGTTCTTCACTGTTATTTTGTTCAACTACATGTAGTCATACATATTCTCATAATTCCATCCTTCTTCTTCGCAAACAATATTGGGGCACCCTAAGGTTACACACTAGGGGGAATGAACCCCTTACTCAAAAAATCATGTAATTGTCCTTCAACTCCTTCAACTTTGTGGGAGCCATATGCTAGAGAGGAATCGAAATGGGCTTAGTAGCCGGCTCTAAATTAATAGAAAAGTCATTATCTCTATCAGGAGGAACACCTCAGTTGGGAACATATCTGGAAACTTTTGGACCACGAGAATAGAATCTATGGGAGGTGGCTCAACACTAGTGTCAGAGATGAAGGCTAATAGGAAAAACACCCTCTCTTCACCCATCTCCGAGCACAGATGAAAGAGATAACTTTGTTAGGGTAAGAACCACTAGCACTCTTCCACTCAACCCTCAGAATACCAGGCAATTCTAAGGTCACAGTCTTAACATTACAATTAAGAATAACATGATAAGGAAAATGCCAATACATACCCAAGATAACATCAAAGTCTACCATCCCTAGAATGACCAGGTCTACAAAAATGTCATACTCCATTAAAAAAACAAGACAATATCGATACACTCGATCCACCACTAAGGGCTCACGCACGGACGTAAAAATATGAATATGTACAGGTGATATACCGTGAGTTTACGGTATTTCTAATACATTTCACTAACAAGTTGTGTGTGTCTAGGGCCTTTTTGTATTGGTTTTTATATGTTTTTATTGTATTTTGCAGGAAAGATGTTCAGGCGCGATAATAAAGAGACAGC
>JAJOOO010031665.1:0-14798 GCA_029582685.1 Solanum piurae
AGTGAAATCAACACCCATCTAATGATTTTCAAAGTGACTATCTTCACACAAGATATGCAACATTGTTATGAAAGTATGGTCTCAACAAGGCCAAGACGAAATATGTTAGCGAGAATGATGATCTACAAGGCCGAAGAGTGACTACACTCCACCAACAGAAGATTATCTTGTTAATGTAAAATAGATTTTTATATATCGATTCACCGACAATTGTTGATGATCTATTGTTATAAGATACATTACGTATTTTTATACAATTATCAAGTATATGATACAAAATTGTTTTCACAAATAACAAATTTTTATTCTTCACACAACATGATACAAATTATATCTTATAAGTTTGGTACAAATCACAACAGATGATACTAAATCATTATCATTTACATAATATTATGTATATCATACTTAGGTGCTTTAAACATCTCAAATTGATACGCTTTTATTATTTCATGCCAAAGTTACAAAGATATTAAGTTTCAAATACATGAATTTGATACAAAAAAACCCTAACTTTTTTTAAGCTGATATTAAATTTTCAGAAAATTATTATGTATGAAACACAATTACGTCCACAAATATCAAAATTGTATGTATATGGTATATAATATTGGTAAAAAATACAACATTCAATACTTTATTATTAGTAGATACAAAATTTAGAAGAAGATATTATGTATATGATATATCATTGCTTCAAATGATACCTTTTTTTACATGTTGTCTCTTTTAACTTTGGCACACATCGTTACAAAGATATTAAGTATCAAATACACAAAATTGATACTAAGATAACTCTAACTTTTATTAAGTTGATATTAAATTTTCAGAAAATTATTATGTACATGAAATACAATTGCGTCCACAAATATCAAAATTGTATGTATATGATATATAATATTGATAAAAAATACAACTTTCGATACTCTATTATTAGTAGATACAAAATTTAGAAGAAGATCTTATGTATATGATATATCATTGATTCAAATGATACCTTTTTTACATGTTGTCTCTTTTAACTTTGGCACACATCGTTACAAAGATATTAAGTATCAGATACACAAAATTAGTTCTAAAATTACTCTAACTTTTTTTAAGCTGATATCAAATTTTCAGAAAATTATTATGTACATGAAACACAATTGCATCCACAAATATTAAAATTGTATGTATATGATATATAATATTGGTAAAAAAATACAACTTTCGATACTCTATTATTAGTAGATACAAAATTTAGAAGAGATATTATGTATATGATATATAATTGATTCAATTGATACCTTTTTTATATGTTGTCTCTTTTAACTTTGGCACACATCACAACTATTGATACTATTATTCTATCCCATACAAAATTTACAAACAATTAAGTATCAGAAACACATCAATGTATACCAAACTAACTATATCAGAAATTAACAATCAAAAATGTAGCCAGAATTCAAACATAACATTTTTTCATTTATTGCTTCACAAAATAGTAACCTAAAAGTACTTAATTAAGTATCAAATTTGAGAATTATTAGACATGAAGCATAAAAGTACTTCTAAAAAGCAAGCATCAAGAATCTTTCCACCCTCAACACACACGATTGCACCTGTTGTTGCATTGAAGTTTTGTATCTCTTCATCACTTTTTTCCGACGTATCAATGCATAGAGGATACATATTGAATCTCACCTCATGTTTCTTAATTTCTATGTACAATTTCACCCCATATCATTCTGAATACACAGTGGAGACGAATTACCTTCAACAACGTATCTGATCTCGATGTTTTTTTTCAATTCATCGATATCCAATTCAGCTGCAATTGCAGAAATAAGATTAACGAACGAAATATTTTCAGATACCACTATCCCATCACTTTTGTATCGCTCGTATCTAACATCACTTTTCCATAATCCAGAATATCTTAACAAGATCAAAATATTCATTACGAAACTTCACAAAATTGCGTTCCAATTTTTTTTGAATCAAACTTCTACTGAATTTTCGAAGAACAGGGAGAAGGTTTCACAATTTGAAATTTAAAATTCACAAAATTGCGTTCCAATTTTTTTTTGAATCAAATTTCTACTGTATTTTCGAAGAACATGGAGAAAATTTCACAATTTGAAATTTAAAATTTCTAATTCAGTTAGAGGTTTATGAACGACTGATTGGTTGAAAGAAGAAACGTACACGTTAATAGTGGGAGTCAATTATAATTTCTGTTTTTAATCCCTTATTTAACGCATTAAACTGATAAGAACAACTTATTAATTTAAGTATCCGCCTGTAATATTATGTACCCGAAAGACACTAAAAATAGAGATTTTTGATAATTTATGAAAGAGTAGGGATAGAAAGTAATTTCTTTCTTATACTATGTGATTTGCATAATTTTTACATTACTTTAAGTACTAGTATAAGTTTTTGAAGTAATGTCTTCTTTTTTTCTTTTCAAACAGAGAGTGATATAAGAATTATCGAATTTAATTAACAAGGGTTCTTTTTAAAATTAAAAATAATCTTTCTTTTTTTTATTTTTTATTATTAAACAATATTTTGGAGTTTGTTAAGTTAATTAACACCTGTTTGATATTGATGTCGAGAAAAAAACATATTTTTGAAAAATTAATTGTTTTGTTAGAGCCCGTTTGGGTTGGCTTAAAAGTTGATTAAACCTATTTTTAAATCAGTTTTTGACTTTTGAAAGTGTTTGGCAAATATAAAAAAATTACTTAAAATAAGTCAAAAATAACTTAAAATAAGTTACAAAGTGTTTGGCAAGGTAAAAAATGACTTAAAATAAATCAAAAACCAAAAGTAGGTCTCCCCTACTTTTTATTTTTTGACTTAAAAGTGTTTGACTTTTTATTTTTGACTTAAAAGCTACCTTTCTTAAGCCAATCCAAACGGGCTCTAAATCTATTTTCAAATGGACTTTTAGGAAAAAACTAAAAATTTAGTAGAAAATTATTTATTTAAAGATTAATACGAATTTACCAATTTATGTAGTAGTATAATTTAACTTGAGATAGAGTTCTAAAAAGAAAAAATAAGGATTGTTAATATTATATAAATAAATATGTGAGTGTTTTTGGGAAGGTAAGTCATTCACATTGTGTATTAATTTATTTTTTTATTATAGTATATTTAATTAATATATATAGAAAAAACTTTATGAAGAAATTATACAGACATATCCGCCATGCAAATGGAAAATTAAGTTCCTAAATTATAGTACTATATTTCTTGTACTCCTTTTAAAATTATTATTATGTTTTGATTGTATACCTGAAGAACCAGCTTATTGTTTTTCAATTCTGAATTGTAAGATTTAATTGAATAGTGGTTCTTGATTTGTTTTTTTGGTTTTATTTCTGGAATTTTGTTTTTGGTGAATTGGGGTTTTTTTTAAGGTTGAATTTAGTGGAAAGATTTAAACTTTAGAATGAAAAAAGTTGGATTTTCTGGTTAATTGTTGATTCTGTGATCATTTGGTGAGTTGGGTTTTGGTGAATTTATTGGTTTGTTTCTCTGTGTGGAGGATTTTGTTGAAGTTGTCCACATTAGGAGGTGAATTTTGTTCCAAAATTTGAACTTTAGAAAGGAAAAAAGTTGGATTTACTGGTTAATTTTTGATTCTTTGATCATTTGGTGAGTTGGGTCTCGTTTTTCTTGTCGAAATTAGTGGGTTTTATCTCAGTTTGGGGGATTTTGTTGAAGTAGTCATCATTAGGAGGTGAGTTTTGTACCAAGATTTGAACTTTAGAAAGGAAAAAGTTGGATTTTTTGGTTAATTGTTGATTCAGTGATCATTTAGTGAGTTGGGTCTCGTTTTTCTTGTCGAATTTAGTGGGTTTCATCTCAGTTTGGGGGATTTTGTTTAAGTAGTCAACATTAGGAGGTGAGTTTTGTATAAAGATTTGAACACTAGGAAGATAACATATGCATGTGTATGAGAGGAATGGGGACAATGAGAGGTGAAGTAGGAGGATTGAGGGGACAACAATGACTACAGATTCATTGGGTTTCTGTCCTTCTGGAAGTTATGGTTCTTTTGCTGCAATAATTCTGCTACATTACAAACTACACCCTGAAAGCCACCAAATATGTTTAAGGAGAAAGAAGGATTGTTTCCCGGGATTCACAAATTCGCACCAAGAAAGAAGGTGGGGATGCTTCTACTGTGTGCAGTTTCACTAGCAGTTTTCCTGTGGGTCGTGTTTGTTGACAAAGGTTTGGTCTCTAATCTTTTACTTTCTGGATTTTTTTACTAGTTCAGACTGAGGCATTGTTGATAGACTGATTGTTTGATTAGGACTTTCAACTTTCAACATAGTGGTGCACACTTTATTTTGATACATTCAATGTGATTCTGTTTTTATTTGTGCTGATTGAAACTTGAGTTACAGTTTGTCGTTCTAACCCTCTGGGAAATAGCATGTTTGATTATACGTGGTATTACGAAATTAACAATCTTATATTGCTTTATGTTGCAATTTTAAAACTTGTGTTGTTTGTCATCTTAACTAAGCTTTGAGCTTGCTAGATGCTGGAATCGTTACCTCGTTTGATGGCATTTAGCTTTGGCTCTTTTTAAGCTTTTCTTCATAAGGTAAGTTTCTGATTATGTCTAGTTTACACGGGAAGATTCTCATCTAACACAGTACATTATTTTAATCGTCTTCCTGGACATGGATAAATAAATGAGTTGATTTGGTTGTTCGATATGACGTGGGTGATAGAATATGGCAATGCCCTTTCATCACTTTGTTTTTGGCTTCTGACAGCCTCTGCAATTTCAACTCTTTCATAGGTGAAGCACAAGAAAGTAACCCCCCCATAGGCAATAGGTTATTTCGAGAAGCTGGACAAAAGGATAATTCTACTACTATTGAGTCGGTAGAACGAACTAATGCTGGACAAAGTGCATCGACTGTCCAACCTCCTCCTCCTGTATATTTTAAAGGATACACTCTTCCTCCTGGGAATCCATGTGAAAGCTTCACTTTGCCACCCCCACCAGCAGATAAAAAGAGGACGGGACCAAGGCGTAAGTTAAAATCTGTCATACACTTTTCAAACTTAGGATTTTAAATATGTCATCATGCTGTCAAATTTTCTCTCTGATGGACTGTTTAGGTGAGAAAATGTAAGCTGCAGATTATTAACTGGATGTTTACATTCTTTCAGCATGTCCAGTATGCTACCTCCCAGTTGAACAAGCTATTGCACTAATGCCTGATGCACCATCCTTTTCTCCTGGGGTTAGCAATTTGACTTACATTCATGAAGAAAATTCAGAGAAACCCGAGTTTGGAGGATATCCTTCACTGATGCAAAGGAATGATTCATATGATGTTAGAGAGTCCATGAGTGTGCATTGTGGGTATGATATTTTTTCCACCTGGGTAGTTCTTGTAATATAAAGCTTCATCCACCTTTTTTTCTTTTTTCTTTTGGCTCATCTATGAGATACTGATGGATAGTGTTGTAAATTATTGCACATTTCACAATGTGTCTTACTTCGTTTCGTTTGTGTTTATTTCTGCTGCAAATCCATGTGATAGATTTGTTAAAGGAATCAGGCCTGGACATCAAACAGGTTTTGACATTGATGATTCTGACCTTCATGAAATGGAATCTTGTCGAGGTGTCGTTGTGGCATCAGCAATATTTGGTACGGATCTTTCAGTTCACGTGCTGACTCATTTCTTGTTGAATCTGCTGGCTATGATTTGTAACAAGTACATTCTTGGACAGGCGCTTTTGATTTGATAAGGCAACCAAAAAATATCAGCGAATATGCCAAGAAAAATGTCTGCTTCCATATGTTTGTGGATGAACAAACAGAAGTTTTTTTAAGAAACTCTAGTGAGCTAGATGGTTCCATGAGAATTGGCTTATGGAGAATTGTCACTGTTCACAACCTCCCTTATGATGATCCGAGGCGAAATGGGAAGGTTGGTATTCTCAATAATAACATCGCCTATATTTGCAAGCATTATTAGTTGGGGATGAGTATTTTTTAGAGTATATATCACGGAAAGGAGAATAGCTATGTTAAGAACTGAAAGGAGAATAGCTATGTAAAGAACTGAAAGGAGCATGTGCCAATTTTCTTCTCTTTTTGGTTTCCACTAACCAATTCCCTCCCATCCCCCAACTCAACCCAAAAGGTAATTCCAGAATTTTCAAGTTGTTGACATCTATGCCTCATTTGTTAGGATTGCTTTTCATTCAGATTATGATCACTGATTTCTCCCTCTATTTTCATCTGCATGATAGCCTTTTAGTATCGTACTTTGCATTTTCTATTTGGATTGAAATGACAAGGCTATGTTGTTTTTCTTTTTCGACAATGGTGGTGTCATGCCTAGCTTGCATGCACCTCGACTATTCCACTGGGTGCCTGCTACCTCCCGCAACACATGTAACTTTGCCACCAAGGCTTAGGCAGATGGGAAGAACTGACCTAGTGTTTTATTTTTTTTTCTATTGGGATTTGAACCCTAGCCTCCCATGGGTTTTACCCACTTCATTGGCTGCCAAACCACGCCCTTTGGTGCAATAAGGCTCTATTCTTTCTAACTTCCTTTTGTTAGGCACTGTTTGTTCTTTCCCTATCCCATTTAACTTTTGTTCAATCAGTATTCTTCGGTGATGTGTATATGCTCATGAAATTATTACCTAATGGTATAGAAAAGCTTTTCAGTACTTGAGAACCATTCATTGTATGATAGATGAGTGCTTCAAGTTCACCTACCTTGACTGGTATCATTTGTAAAATTCTCCGACTAATTTGTATTTGTTGACATTTCAGGTTCCAAAGCTTCTGCTTCATAGGCTCTTTCCCAATGCTCGTTATTCTCTATGGATTGATGCAAAACTTGAGCTGGTTGTCGATCCCTATCAAATACTTGAAAGGTACATCTAAGACTAAATACACCATTCCATATATTCAAAGCAATAACCATGATGTTACTTTCTCTTGGTTGAATTCTGTCTCTTGACTAATAACAGTACAGGCTTCTGTAGAGCCTCCCATATGACCTTCTAAAAGGTGTAAGACTCTCCCCCTGATTTGTCACTAGATCATTTCACCAAGAGTTTCTAGCTAGAATCAGTTATAATAAAGCATAAGGTGCTGGCGGCTCTTAATCATAGTAGCCTCCACATGCTTTTATCAGCTTTCTGTAGAAAAGGTAATAACAGAAGAGTAAAGTTTCTGGAAATGCTAAATGTTTGTTGCCAATAATTTAATCACCTCTCTGATTTGCTATAGCCTGGAGATCTTCTATCATTTTTATCATATCAAAATTGATCTTTCTGCTACATGTCAGTATTGCAAAATGATAGATATTGTCACTATTGTGTTATGAACAGTGCTAACGCGTTCTGGACACCTTCAACAATGCTTTTGCAATTTTTTGACACCTTACAATAATGAATAAAATATACATGTTTTTTTTCCTTCAAAATGATGAATAAGTCATACATGAAAATTGCTATTGTTGCGTGACTTAGATTAAGAGCAAACGTGAGGAAGTGCTAAATGACCCTATTTATGACAAGGAAACTATCTTACTGATCAGGGGATTGCCCTTCTGATAGAAGGGGTCATAAAAGTTTGCAAACATTGAATGCTGGGCTAGTGATGCAGAGAGTTTGTTCTTTAAAACTGCTTAGTCGAAACCTTTCTTTAACTTGTGTTTCAATTTCAGGTTCTTGTGGAGAAAAAATGTCAGCTTTGCAATATCAAAGCATTATAGGCGCTTTGATGTGTTTGTAGAAGCAGAAGCTAACAAAGCTGCTGCAAAGTTTGACAATGCTTCCATTGACTTTCAAGTTGAATTCTATAAAAAGGAAGGTCTAACTCCTTATTCCGCAGCTAAACTTCCTATTACAAGTGGTAATGATGTAAACCTCTTTTCTCTTATCTTTTTCACAAATCTGATATAGACATTTTCTCTTCGATGAATGTTTTAGCATACTATTTTACATGCAGATGTCCCTGAGGGATGTGTAGTAGTAAGGGAGCACATTCCAGTTTCCAATCTCTTTGCTTGTCTTTGGTTTAACGAAGTGGATCGTTTTACTCCAAGAGACCAAATTAGCTTCGCCATTGTGAGGGACAAGATCATGTCAAAGACAAATTGGACATTGAATATGTTCTTGGACTGTGAAAGACGCAACTTTGTGGTTCAGGTGATCTTTTGTTTTTTGGATTTTCAAAGATCTATGCTCTGATAATGGAATGGAAAAGGAAAAAAAAAAAGGAGATGTACCTCCCAGCACCAGATTTCTTTTTGAATTCACACTAAATCTTCATAATATGCTAAGATTCTTATGGTCCTCGTAGGAAAAATGCAATGTGCAGTTGCATGATACGTGACTACTTCTCGAGTTGACATTTTATACTTGAAATGCTCTTTTTTCTTCGTTCTTCTTTTCAAAGAATGAAAATTTCAGTTCATTATACATTGGATCTCTGTTATATGATAGGATATAATAGATTGGCTATCTGTTATGCTTTTTTATTATCTACAGGGGTATCACCGCGACATTCTTGAGCACTGGTCTTCCCCACCTCCCCCTGGTGCTACTGAAATTGTTCATCCTCCACCGCCTGTACCTGATGAAACCTCGCAGACCTCAAGCAACATTACAACGTCAAGTTCAGTTACTGAGCCATTAAAGAAGGTACCCTCAAAGCGCGGGAGAGACAGGAAAAAGCGTCATAGAAAAGTTATTGGAAATTTTGCTTAAGCAATTTCTTGTTTTTTTCCCTTACCTGTTACAAGGATATGAATTTTGGGGCTAGGAACTGAGATACATGAGCATTATAGCTTTTAACACAAGGAGGGTAATCAAGTTTAGGTGTCAAATTTATTCATTTTTTGTTGTATATAATTGAAGGCTTAACATTTCTTTTTTCATATCATAGCAATATCATACTGGAAATAGAACTTTCAATAGCTATCCCATGTAACTCTTGTTTCTGAAGAAAGTAAAGTATTTATTGACATTAACACAATAGTACTAACAAAGGCAGAGGTAATGTTTGCGTACATGAACATCTTCTTTACCACCAAAAATGGTAAAGCAACACTTCTTTACTCATGTTTGTCATCTTTTCGTGAATACCATCCAATTAAGTCTTTATTCTTTTATTCTTAAATATGGTGCTAATCAGATTTTCCATTTTATATGCGAGGTCAATAGAGAGTGAGACCACCTAAAGTTGGATTTCCAATTGTAGTTTTTAGTTTGGGGGCAATAGTAGCATAGTTGCTTAGTCATCCTTCCTCTTATGTATTACAATATAGGTGTTTTACTAGATATTTTTAGCGAAAAACGGACTTAATGAACAAATAAAGGATAGACAAAAATTTATCATCCTACTCTTTCTAGACCCCGCTTGCGATAGTACTTCGTCTCAACTATTCGATAAATATTTGCTACTTTCTTCGCACATGTATCAGGTAATTATGTCCGCTATAATTTAGGCAGATGAAAGAAATTATCTAATTCTTTAATTTTTTTTGTCAAAGATTTGAATATGAGACTAGCTATTTTCTTTGCTTTTCTTTGGCTTAAATAAAACGACCATAGTACCTAGGTATTCATATCAATTCTTCTAACAAGTGATTAGTCTATTACAATTTACATGTATCATAAATTAAATCTAGATTTTCTGTTTATACAAGTACATGATACTCTGGTATTCCATGATTCACTCAAATTATATAAATTTACTAGTACCTCTTCTTCTTAGCCCAATGACACATAATTCGAAACTCATGATATCCAGCTTTGTCTGCAGCAAGATTCAACGTACCCAACCTACATATCACGTGTTGCTCTCTTATCACTAGCCCAAAGCTCTCGAGTTACTAATGTAACAACTGAAGCACATATTCAAAAACTAGCTTCGTGCATTGCATGACGTTATGAGGCTCCAGTTCGCAGTATATAGCCCCCGCTTAATCATAACTCACCTTCAGTTGTTCCTGTTTGGAGTTTTCATTTGTTGATGAAGCACCACAACTTTTCACAAAAAACTGCTGAAAAGACACCCTCCACCTCTAAAGACCTCACAAACTCCTCAGCCTTCTCCACATTTCCCTGATTTTCCCAATATTCTACACAGGTACGTAAAGTCTCCTTGCTAGGGATAAATTTAGGCGGGCAGATTGACATTGCCTTGTTCAATGCTTCTATGGTTTTTGAGACATGATCTTCATGGATACACCCACTTGCCAAATGACACCATGTGATGACAGTAGGAACACCTCCTTTTGATAATCCTCTGTCGAAGAGGGCCTCAGCCTTGCGTAGAAGACCATTTTTACAATATGCGCCAATCAAAAAGTTTGGAATTCGGAAGTCATAGGATAACCCCCTTGATTCCCATTCCTCAAATATTTGTTCAACTCCTTCAATGTCATCAAATTTCATTAACGAATTCATCATGCTAATGTAACCTTTGTTATATATTCGTAGATTCTGCTTGAACAGATCCCAAACTCGATGTAGCTCTTTCCTTCTTTCCAGCTTGCGCATAGAGGTTTAGTAATAAACCAAATACACCCTGCTTATTCTTGCTAGTGGCAAGCAAACCCTCTAGTTTCTTCAGCATTGTCAGAGCTTTTTCAACTTGCCCAACATTGAGATACTTCTCTGCGATGATAGAATAAGCATTCCAATTCAATGTGATCCGTTTATCAGATTCCAACTATTTTATCCATTCCATCAGAATCTCCAGCAGCAGCATATGCACTTAACCTGATTATGAGAGTGAACTGGTCAAAATTTATACCCTTCCCCTCCATTTCATTCATCATATTGTCCATTTTCTCCCAATCTCCTGTTCGATAATACATTTTCATCATGAAACTGTAGCACAATGGATTATGAGCTAACCCCATATCCTTTACTTTTTGCATGATGGCCTCAGCTTTCTCTACAGACTTCTCACTGGCATAGCAGTTGAGAAGAGTTGAATAAGTTTGAAAGCCTTTAAATTGCTGCGGGATGCTATTGAGATACTTCTCAACTTCTTCTAGACCTCTAACTTTAAAAATCAGATGAATTCGCACTGCAATATCAGAATATTCTGGGCTGAAACATCTTTTGTCAGTCATCCAATAAGATGCCTGTCGACAGAATTTAGAAGATCACTCAACATGCAACATTGATTGAATCATCTCAGTATGAAATAAGAATGAGCAGCTTGATCTTTTCGCCTTAGACCTCCTGACAGAAAAATTTTGTTCTTTCTACATCTTGCAAGGGTGAGGAACTATATCACTTATAATTCGATAAATATTCACATACCAACACAAGTTAATATTTGGTGGTTAAGTATACTATTGGCATTTAAAACACAAAGCCACTACAGAGTTGGGATCACCCTATTAGTGCACAAAATCATGCACAACTTTGATATCTATCAAGAACACACACCAGTCTTTTCTTTTTGAAGAAGTATTTATATTTCCGGGCTATTATTGTCGTACCAGCAGGATGAAAACATTAGAAACCTAAATATCAAAGACCCTGACTACGACCCTAGGAATCAATAGAGAAACATTGAGTTCACAGTATCAGCATGCATAAACAGACTAATGAAGCACCGCGACGTATACAGTGAAGACTTTCCAAGTATAATGCCTAAGCCCATCGAAAATCCTGAAAACAACCACAAACACTACCTCGAAGGTCCTAAGATACACTTCTATAATCATGATTCCTACCAAAGTTTTTCCCTGCGACAACTCAGTAAGAATACAACTCAAATAGAAGAGCTTTCCAAAGAGACAAACAATTATAAAATGAATAAATTAATAACACTTTTCGACCCCCAAACAAGTTAACAATATAAATCCTTTGTATCCAATTTCACTCTATTGACAGAATTCATCACAATTAAACTATTCTTATGCTCATGGGTGGAGTAGAAGCCCAGAAAGCTTTTGATCAAATAGTATATCTGTATTAAGAAATTCATTAAATATGTACATTAATCAAATTTAGAACCTAGTTATTACCACTTGAAGTCGTAATCTAGAACCCATAAAGTTGAAATCTGGGCTCCGCCTATGTTAGTTATGTTATTGTTACTTGGGACCAGCTATGCTAAGCAGAGTTAAAAAGACCTAAACTTGCTCCATAAGAAAATTGTTAAGCATCAGCCAATTGGACCTTAATTAACAGAAATGATGGGATTAACCCTTTACCCATTTGTTTTAAAAAACACAAGAAATGGTCTAATTCATAACAAATTGGCTCAAATTCATAGAACAAATGACAGCCTAACTTACAATAGCGCGACTAATAGCAGAGGTGGAGCTAGAGTACAATCTACACGAACCCTTTTAACTTTTGACCCCGAATATATAGTAAGAAATCCACTAGATATTTATAAATATTTGACACTAAACTCAATTATTACCGTATATTAACTTAAGATTGTTGTACGAACTCATAAACTTCAAAATCCTGGATCCCCCTCTTACCAATACAACAACAACAACAACATAACCAACGTAATCTCACAAGTGGATTTTGGGAGGGTAGGATGTACACATACTTTACCTCTATACATTTACGGGATAGAGACTAGAAAAGTTATTTTCAATAGACCCTCGGCTCAAAAGAAATGTAATTGATGCACGAAAGTAAGAAAGAGAAAGAGACAACAAAATGGCAAATGTATAAAACAAGTGTAACTAACACATATTAATTAATAGACATTGGGGAAAGGGGAACTACTTGATACCTAAATCATATATTACTAGAAGTACAACAACACTAGACTACCTGCTATCCTAATTCTCGACCTCAATAACTTCCTTTTTGAAATCAACTAAAGTTATGTCATATCATGTCTAATCGCCTCCACAATTCTTCTTCGACCTACCTCCTCACTGTTGCATTCTCACACCACCAATACACACAAGTGTAGATAAAATAATGTTACCTCAAGGGCATGTTTGTATCTTCTGTAATCTTTTAATGATTTGATCATATACTGAAGTTCTTTTTTAACCACATGTTTCCCTTCTTTGATCCATTGATCAAGTACATGTACTATAGACTCATTTGGGTCCCCTAAGGGTGAAATTCTTCTGTACAAAGAATCTCCATTGATGGGTCTGTAAAGATGATTACTTGGCGTCCAAATGTAGAAACGGTTAAACACATTTCTGTGATTAGATATTGAATTTGAATTTCTTAATATAGAGAATAAAAGCTTCATTTTAGGGTTTATGCTGAATCTTGAGCAAAGTGAAGCAGAAATGGGGCAGGAAAATAAGTGCATATATATATTTGGAGATAAAACTAATAGTTCATCGGAGTGTTTTCAATACTTTTCTCTATTTTTTTTTTAAAGTGTTACAAATTTTATGATTTTATCTATAGATACATACAGGGGCGGACCCACGTGTTGTCCAGGGGTTCACCCGAACCTCCTCGATAAAAAATTACACTGTATATATAAGGTGAATTTTCTGAATTTATGTGGATATATATATTTTGAACCCCCTCAATGACAAGGTGAAGGAGATAGCCCAGCGGTAGCTCCCTTTAAAATTAAGCTTGACGTCTAGGGATCGAATCCCTGGGTTAGCGTTTCATTTTTTAGTTTGTTTCAGTTTTTTTTAGTTTTTTAGTTCCAGTTCCGATTTTCATGTTTTTTTTTTTTTTTTAATAAAACGTGCTAAAATGTGGTTTTAAACCCAAAAAATTCAAGGGTCCCATACTCCCATTCCTAAAAATTGTACCTATAAACTATATACTACTATTTCCTTGAAATTTTATTTTGTTGGCTTATTCACACGTTTATACTTTTATTTTTCGAACCCCCTGAACGAAAATCTTAGGTCCGCCACTGGATACATACTTGTTTTTCTAAAATATTTCCTCCATTTTGAATTAATTGAATTGTTGATGTGTTTCACACTCTTTAAGAAAAGAAGATTAATACTTCATCTGTCCAACAATAATTGTCAACTATTAACTTGACATACTCCCTAAGAAACAATAAATAGTATGGGTAATATTACTATATTATCCTTTGACTTTATCAAATTTAATGCTTTGAAATATGTGTTTGATGATAAATACTCTCTCCATTTCATATTAATTGAATTGTTGAGCTGTTAGACCGTCTTTAAGAAAAGAAGATTAAGACATAAATTAGGCTTAACTTTCTATTTTTACCCTTATTAATTATTATCAAAATTATGATTAAAATAACTAAACATTAATTAATAACTACTTCCAATACTAACTAATGAAGGGTAAAATTGGAAAAACATTCTACAAGTAGTCTTGAAAATTGAACAATTAAGTTAATTTGAAAAATGAAAAAATGTCTCAACAATTCAATTAATATGAATTGGAGGGAGTAATATTTAATAACACGAGTAAAATAGACACAAAAAGTAAATTATTTTTTATTTTTTAAATTGGACAAGTATTGTTGAACAACTATTTTTAGTACGAAAATTGGTCAAAACTACCCTTTAAACTATCCGAAATAACTTAAATATACCCTTAAACTATATTTCGACTCAAAAATACATTTCCCGTCAAACTATTGGGCCACACTTAAATATACCCTTAAACTATATTTCGACTCAAAAATACATTTCCCGTCAAACTATTGGGCCACACCTACCCTTCTATTTAACGGAAGCATCCATGTGTGTGTTAAATGCCACATGGACACGCCAAACACACTCCACTGCCACATAGACGAATTAAATCCCTCATCCCCCCCCCCCCCCCCC
>JAJOOO010031666.1:0-21566 GCA_029582685.1 Solanum piurae
AACATCACATAATAGTTTCATTTCATGATAATATGCAAAATAGACCATAATAGGATGTGTAGTAGTAATTCCATAATTCAAGAGTTCATAAATAATCACAAGGACCCATAAACTTGAAGTAGAAATAGAGGATAAATGGTTGGACTTGTGGAAAGCAAAGGTTTCCACAATCAACCCACATACCTCAACTTTGGAGAATCCTTGATGAAGATTGGAATGGAGAATTGAAGCTTGAGATTGAGTCCTGAATCCAGAATTAGAGCTTGAGATGTTTGAATTTGGTTGAGAATCTTGGTGGAATTTGGAGAGGTCTTAGAGAGTGTTTTTTTTTTTGGAGTTAAGAAAAATGACTAAGTATGGGACATATCCTCTTTTTATAAAAAAAAACATCTCCAGCCCGCTACAGTAAATTAGCTCACTGGAATTTGCAAATCTGCACCGACAGATTTTACGAAAATGGTCATAACTCCCTCATCCTAACTCGGAATGAGGTGAAACCAAGTGCATTGGAAAGCTAACTCATAGAGGTTTAATTTAATAGGTTGCAGTCCTTCCAGTTCCTTGTGTGCTAAGAGATATGCCCCTTTAAAGTTGACCTGAAAATCGCATTTTTTTGCGATTTTCGAATTTTGATACGGTTGCTCTAAAATTCGGGTTAGACCTATTTCCCACTCAATTTGACCCCACGAATAAGAATATGAAGTCGAATTTCCGAAATCATGCACATATTTTGAGATATATGGAAATTACAATTATAGGTGTTTCCGAAGCACATTTTCGGGCATTTTGGGGTCGTTTCAAGATTATATCGTCTTTGACTTAATATATTCATTTTGCCCGTATTTAATCTTTGACTAGATATGATATTGTTATGATATGACTAATGGTCTTTTCCCATTTATATAAAAATGTTCTTTTTATTTATTTTCTTTTTACCTTGAATGATTTAATATTTTTGTATTTTTTCTATCAATAATCCTATATAGAAAACACATATTTTGGGGCGGTCCAAATAATAATGATTAGTATTTGATTCACGAAATTTAACAAAATAATTTTTGTACTTTTACTTTTATGATTTTATTGTGTGTCATCAAGGTTATTACATGTGTTATAATATCATGTCTATTCTTCTTTCTTCAAATAATATTTTAAATATTTAAATTTTGAAGTTAAATAGAAATCAAAATAATTATATGATAAAGAAAGTAAATGAAAAGAAAAAGGCAGGTGCCAAAATTCAAAAAGATACTAGGGAATTTGTTCTCCTCAATGACTATACATTTATTTGATTTTTTCTTTGTTTCATTCCATTTCCTTTTCTACTTATATAAATTAAATTATTAACAACTTACATTAACAAACAAGTAATTTCAGCGGAAGCAAAAGAAAACTTACGACATCTTAAGTGTCCATGCTCATTATTTTTATACTAGTTTAGTGTAAGTACTTTGCACGTGTGTGTTACATCAACCAATAAACACAAACCTTTGATTTTTTTTGGCACTATTTGGCGATAACATGCTTGTTTCGTCCAATTTTTTTATCAGAATTTTTAACTGAAAGAAAAACATGAGAAATTATCAAAAGTGGAGAATCATTATCAATTGTTAAGCATGTATATAATTCATATATAATCATTAAAGATAGAAAAAATAGGATGATGGTGGATGCAACAAAGACGATTTGAAAAAAAATCTAAATAAAAAGAAAATGTATAAATGTAGAAAACGTAGAGGAAGTCTATGCCCTCACCAACTAGGTGGGAGTTCAAGTAGCTAACCAACCGAGCTACTAAGTTTCCCCGGCCTTTAATTAACTTTAAAGGTCCTGAGTAAATATTATTATTAGGTAATATTTACCTGTAACAATGACATAGAGGATATCAACTTCTGAATTGTTGTAATGGATATCATTAAATTTTCAATGCATGAGAGACAAAAAAATATATTATATTCGGATAATATCTGTAGGCAGAATGACTAATGAAATTTGTATTAAAGAATTCATTTATACTTAGATTGATGAACAAATTACTTCAGCAGATAAAAAAATACAGAAGTATTGATAAGAAAAAACTATCGAACTCTTACTATATAGATTAAGACTCATTTATTTTATTGTTTTTCCCCATAATAAGTTTCTTGTATCATCAATCAAAAAAATCAATCACTGTCATTATTAATCAGCATTTGCAATCATCACCGATCATTAGTACATCCACTTATCACTATTGATAATTACCATCATTTTATATAGCTAACTATCATTATCATTCACTAGTGGCGTAGTTAGAGCAACCCAGGCTGTCCAATTGGATATCCTTCATTGGAAAATTACGTTGTATATATGTAAAATTCTACATATAAAGGATATAGATTTAAATTTGGACATGCAAGACAAAAGCTACACCTTTGGCGCAGTGGTATTGGGTATCCATATTAATGAATGAGTTTTGGGTTCGAACCCCAAATAGCATAATATTTTTTGTTTTATTTTTACACCAACACACCATTATTCTTTGACACCCTTAGTAAAATTTCTGGCTCCGCCACCGTCATTCACAACCACTGTTTGCTATAGCATCATTCCACTACTAATTACCAACTACAACCACCGACAACCATAACTAATCACTAATATCAACCACTATACCATAAGATACACTACTAGAAATTCGATTTACTGTCACGGTTCATTTACCGTTGCAATAGAATATCCTACAGTAGCCATAGGTCTAAGGCCACGGTTAATGCAACCGCTACAACAGATCGCATAGCTATAGATCTGTTACCACGGTTAGGTGCAACGGTTTCCATAATTGTAGCAATAGATAGACCTATTTCAACAGTTTTCACTTTAATTAATTGCCAACGGTTAGTGTTGTATTGGTACGGTTATGAACCGTCGGAAAATAGTTTTATGCATCAGTTCTTTTGAGGCAATGGCTACAATTTTTCTTTATATTCAACCACCATTTCATTGTATTGCAACGGTTTTCATATGGTAAGGCGGCAGTTTTAAACAATTATAAATGTTGCTCAATGGCTATTGCTACGGGTATTACAGAGTAATGCGATAACTATTACATGGTAATGCAACGATTATTACAGGGTATTGCAACAACTCTTACTTTTTGCAACAATTACTATTAAGCTATATATATATATTATTGAGCTATTGCAGTAATTTTATAACATAAAATACACATAAATCGTTCATGAGAAGAAATGTTCATTACAAAAATTATAATTCAAGATCCATGGTTGGCTAATATAGATAAAAGCAAAATATACAAATATTTTTTGACCATTCAAAAAGGGTGAAACACATGCATCACACACAATTTTCAATCTTCAATCTTCAAAAATAAAAGATTTCTAGAACATCGGTAAAGTTAAAATCAACAATTCAGCTCTTATGTCAAATCTTCACTACTGCTTTCATCGCCTTCTTCGATTTCATCACCTACATACAATTAGTAAAAATATAAAATAATGTAGCAATTTTCTCGCAAAAGCATAATGGCTCCACAATAGTGATATATTCAAAAGTTTTTACTCTATATCTACAACAGACATAAATTCAATAAACTCAAATAACATTAAACAAAACTAGCATAGTTTCAGGAGATATTTCATCACTACAAATAGAATTCAAATTTAACTAAAACTAATAGCATCTTCACCAATGGTACGTTTTACATTACTTCACTAATAGCATCAGTACAAGTACAATTCAACAGCCGACAAGGCCACCTACAAAGTAAATAGCTAACAACAGAGTTGAGTACTAGGCTATACTCAATAGTCCCTTATATTGTTCGATCAAAAAATGAGTCGCGATAGATAACTATTATGGGAAATATACAATCAAACAATGATAACTCAGCTAGGGGTGATAAAAGAATTTCAAAGAAAGCCACTGGAAAAAGTTCCAACTGTATCTAAGAGTATAAAGTTTCAAATATAGCTAAGAGTACAAACTAGTCTACCATTACATTAAAACAATAAATTTTCAAGTTTAGCTAACAGTATAAAGTTTTCTACTTCCAAATTACTGTGAAATAATATGATTTAAAAAGAAAATATATTCGTAATAGAAAATGAAGAAGAAGAGCAAGAAAAATGATTCTTAATAGAAAAATAAATAAAGTCGAAACAGAGAAAGGAAATAGAGTTGCAAGAGAAACATAAAGAAGAAGAAGAAGAAGAAACAGTCAAAACATAGAATTAGCGACACCAACCTTGCTCAGCCCCTTGAACAGAAGTAGCTTCTCTTGGTGAAGGAATGGACAAGGCTGCTAGTATGTTAGGATCAACTAATCCCGCATGTTTAAGTTGTGCAATTACATCTGCAATAACTTCGTGTCGCACAGTTTTCCTTTGTTCCTCCATTTGTTTCTCCATTTTTGCATCCTTTCTTGCATTTGTTGCACTCCATCAGTTGTTGCATTTAAAGTTGGTTCCGAATTGTCAATTTTTTTCCTTCAAAGTAGTCTTTGTAACTCCTACTCCATATAGTCTTAGATGTCCCGGATGTTCAGGACCCATGACGGCTGAAAATGCATCAACAGACGAACCATTTGTGCTAATTTGTTTTTCAATTTCATCCATTTCAGCCTACCAAAGCATATCCAACAAACATAGTCTTATAAATTAAAATTTAAGATAAATAATTGATCTCAATAAAAAATTGAAAATAGGCAGTACTCATACAATTTTATAAGTAGTATTTTCATTCGATGCCTTGTACAAACGCCCGGGTTTTCTTGTTCTTGTAACCATAAAGAGATCCTTAGGTGATATTGTCCCCTTATATTTCTCCTAGTCACATTGAAATGTATATTATAAATTGTTTAAATGACATGTTAAGACTAGATAATAAATAAGAAAACACACCAGCTCATTACGGAAGACATCATCGCTTTGTTCTCTAATCCAACAAAAAGAGCTCATAAATTTGTAATCTGTATTTCAGTAGTATGATTTTGACTTACTGTCGAAACACCAATCTAAAGATTAAGAGTATTGAGAGCTTTCCCCTGATTGATGTGTTGCATGGGCTGTTGCTACTCCTTCAACTAAGTTATCAAGTCGTCCACTGACTAGTAATGTTGCTGCAACATTTAGTATCTAAATTTTCATTTACACAGAGACGTAGATTAGAGAAAATAACATAGATTATATGGCAGAGCTAGATTAGAGAAAATAACATAGATTATACGCAGCAATAAGGGCACACTCAAACCGATTTCTCACCTTTGAAATTCCAGCTGCAGAAAGTGTATGGATTGATTGGTCATGCTCTTGAACAAAACTTAAGTAGTCACACAACAATGCAATAGACTGCATCAAGCAAATAACTATCAGTACATTTATTTTGATTCTAGCAAACCATTTCACGTATTCATAAAATAGTAACCGAGTTGATTGTTCACATGGAAAAAGTAATTAGGACAATCCATTTTATTCCACTTATTGGTGACCGAGAAATCCCCGAGGGCCAGTGCCGTTTGTAACTTGACAGATAACAGGCACACCCCTTTGCCCCTCTCCACTTAAATACCAGGCTTATGCTTGTGGCAGAGATCTAGCCCAGGACGTGTGACTAACTCACGCATTCCACACTACATGAAATATTGGGACAATTCATGTTATGCAGTTATTGCAGAAAAACCAAAGAAACGTTTCTTTTCCAAAAGTTCTTCAGCAGAGCCTTGCAGTTATTTTTTGATGTTATTGGACTGAAAGGAATTGAAGATGTTTGGAAGGAATCCCAACTCCAAATCATTCTCTTAAAGCTTGATGTTTTCTTACCATTTTTTGGGGAGAGGAGACTAAATTAATCCTTGTTATTAGTACTGATGAACATTTTGATACATTGTAAACGGGCTATGGGAGTTGTACTTTTGTAACCTCACATCTTCTTGATGTCTTTTTAACATAACGCCTAACTTTGTCAAGAAAAAGTTCTAACTAGGATACAACTTTGAACTATTACTTTTTTTATTCCATCCCCATAAAATAATGAAGAAAATATTGGAAGTTCTCCAAATAGTAGGATGGTTAAATTCTTCAAATAGCCATCATACTAAGCAAAAGGACAAGAAAAAGGATTATAATAAAATCACAGAAAGGTTTCTAACAGATTCTTCTACAGTTCTACTTTACCAAGGGCTTCTTGTATATTTTGTGTCTTTTGCAATACAAATAAATATTTGATAACTAAACCCTCAAAGATTTTCTATCAAATTCATTTCAATAAAGACAAGGCAACTCTTAAACAATAAAGAGGGTAAATTCAAAACAATCTAGCTTATCCTAAAGTCACTAGGAACATGTACAAAGCAATTATACTTTGGATCTCCCAAGTGAGCCAGCTTGTATATAGCGCAGACAACCAGAAAGCATTAGTGTTTTCGCAGATTCAAAGCTAAAAAAATTATCTCAACATTTAAGCTACGACAAGGAGGAGAATGCGACACATTCTACAACAACTGATGCTACTCACAACACACATTAATCCCTCTGAATTAAGAGCCAATTGATCTGAAGTAAAATTTCCAGGGAACTAACCACAAACCAAACTACTGGAAGATCAAGCCAAATAAATTCCAATATTTGAAGAAATGACAAAATATCTATGGGGGGAGCCAAATCCAAAACTTAACAACAAAATATGTCCCATCTCACTTGAAAGCAATACTTGCTAGACCACATAAACTGCTACCGATCCAAAGGCAATTAAATCAGGCATATAAAATGAGAATACAGGTCAAGGATTAATGAAATAAGCAAAGAAATCACAAGAACTAGGTGGATAGTCGCAGCTTCCCAGTTCTATGCTCTTTCAACTCATTGGAATTAGTTAAAGATAAAAGACGAAGTTCCACATATCACAAACATGCATGAGAAAAACAATTACTCAACTTAATCCGGTAAGTAAAAGGAAGCAAGCACGCAAGCTGAACTAGACGAACAGTAAAGCAACTCGACAACTAGAATCCATGCTAACCAAACTTAAAAAAAATCGATAGATAACTCCTTAAACATACTAGACTAAGACCATTCAAAGGAACCAGTGATTGAAGGCATATCACTCATGAACAAAACAACAACAAACACAAGAGCATATCTACCTCAAACAACTCAGACACACTCAATTTGAAACCAAACAGTCCATCACTAGGCATCAACAATAAATCAAAGAAGAAAAGAAGCATTTGAGCGAAGGAGAACAAATGATGACAGTATGCTTCAGATTATCAAAAGAAAATGCCGGCTAAAACGAGTTGAGGTCAAAAGGAGTTACCTTTTCGGGGGCAGCAACACTGAGAAGAGAACACAAAAAGGTTTCTAACAGATTCTTCTACAGTTCTACTTTACCATGGGTTGGCTTCTTGTATCTTTTGTGTCTTTTGCAATACAAAGAAATATTTGATAACTATACCCTCAAAGATTTTCCATCAAATTCATTTCAATAAAGACAAAGCAGCTATTAAACAATAAAGAGGGCATATTCAATAACAATCTAGCTTATCTTAAAGTCACTAAGCACCGGTACAAAGCAATTATATTTTGGATTTCCCAAGTGAGCCAGCTTGCATATAGCACAGACAACCATAAAGCATTAGTGTTTTCAGTTTAGAACCAGAGACTGACTCAACCCAAAATCCTCTTCAAGTTTAACCCTAAATACTCAACCATAGCTTTAATTTTGATAGTCGGACACCCCACAAACAAATAGCTTCTCAATTGTAGGGAGAGCACTGACTCTGTGAAAAAGACATGCAAATAAAAATATACGAAGACAAAAAAAGTGGCTTGTTTTCCTGTTTCACTATACGTCACAGAGTTAAACAGGGGAAGTGTAAACACTACCTAGATTAGAGCAAATAACATAGATTTAAGACTAACCCATATATTATTCTTTATGATTTTTCAAAAATAATTCAATGGGGACTTAGAAATCATGAACTAGCATAGAAAACTTAAAAATTATTCACCTTTATATGCAAGAATTTGTTGTCGAACCTCGCTGTCAAAGAGGACCAACGAGATTCACCATAGAGATTGTTGTTCACTGTTGTTTTCCTCACGAAAAGCTTCGTTGAAAATTTCTTGAATAGTCGCTTTGGTTGAAAAGGGCTTTCATGGGAAAGGGCTTTTTTCATTTAGATTTTTTAATGAGATGAAAATATTTGGTGCTTTGCAAAATTAATTGAGGGAAATATATTTTTGGGGAGGGAGATATATTTTAGTGATAAAAATCAGAAGCACAATATTTTTCCTAAAATAATCGTTGCCATAGAGTCATCTATTGCAACGATTCTAAAATTTGTAGCCATAGAATTCATATAGGGGCAGTTATAGTGATGATGCCACGGTTCATTTTAAGAATTGTTCTATTAGATCCAAGTATATTTTGTAACAGTTATAATCGTTGTAATAGGTGAGCTATTGCTACGATTGTATAACCGTTGCTACATAAGCGTTGTAGTAAGTCAAATTTCTAGTATTGATACTATTCACACCCAACATCATCACTCAACACTATTCAAAATCAAAACACACAATCAACTTGTTAGTAATCACTACTATCAATTGTCATATAAAATTTTAAAATATTTTAATCATTACTATTAGATAGATTTTATTTTTATTTGAATTTTATACTGATTATTTTTTAAACAAAAACTACTTTTATATATTTAGATGTCGAAAAATAAATAGTCTGAATTATTTACAATAAAAATAGAGTTTAAATTTATAGAAATATTAGTGTACTAGACTTGTTAGACCATCAGGCTATTTCAAAGGTTTAATATTTAATTTTTTGTATATTATGCGACCAAAAAACACTATAGAAAAATTGAATCATTATTATAAGTAAACAAACTTATTTTCTGTAGAGTTTTGACCTTTTAAAAAGTTTGTGACTTTTCTAATGTAACACCTTGGACTTCGAGAAAGGCTAACTAGGGCCAACGGGCATGTCCTCCAAACCAAAAAGGACCATGGACCGTTCACAGAACCCTGAACGATCCGTTTAGGGGTCCACTATCACGACCCAAAGTACTCCCTAGACATTATATGACGTATAAAACCTCGAACTGCCCATAAAGTGTAATACCTCAGAAATTGGAAAGTCGTGTCTGAAAGAATAAATGCAGAAAAATTAATGATGTAGTGAACTACGAGTCCTATCTACGGACCGTAGAAATTCCTACAGGCCGTAAAAAGGCAATCGTAGGAAGCTAATTTGAGTATTGGAAGTTCAAATTTATTATTTTGAACCTACTACTTTACAAGATGAGGCATAGGATTTTTGACCGGTTGTAAGATTGATCTGTAGGGATTACTCACAGATTTTATTTAAGAGCTCAATTCTATGGAAGGAAATGATGGGTCGTAGTTGGTTAAAAGAGTCATAGGATGCTATCATGAAAAGGGTTCAGACTTAGTGAAATGTTTGACTAAAAGTTGAGTCCTACTGATGAGGTCTATGGGCCGTAGGAATTAAGACGGACCGTAGAAAGGTCTCATATGAAGTAAGGAGAAATTTGGATTTATGAAGTTAGTTGTATTTTTGACCAGGATGGATAATAGGAATTTTTACGAGCCGTAGGTCACACCCGTAGGAACCATTTAGTAGTTATTTGTAATTGCATTTGGTGTTTTCCGAGGCACCTAATACATATACTAGATCGTTTTACCCAATAAATAGACCATATAACTGATTCTTGCTCCTACAAAACAACCCATTCCCTTTGATTCCCGAAAATCCTCAAAACCTCCCCCAAGTTTTCCTCTCCAAGGCACACAAGGGATTCTAGGATTCTTTAAGTTTTCAAGTCTCCCATTCCTCCATTGTTTTGAGCTTTATGATCAAGGTATGTAGGGAGTTTATCAATGGGTTCCATTCATCCATTGAGTCCAGAAAGATTCTCCAATTAAATTTCCCTTAATTGGTTGGATTTTCATTCAATTCATCATGAGTTTTATTTGTATGGATTTAAAATGTTATATATAGATCAAATTATTATTATTTAGATTCAATACATGTTTACAAATAAATTGTAACACCTTAGGCTTTAAAGTGAGCTAACATGCAATTCCTCAAGCCTAAAACAGGCCTAGGACCCTTCACAGAACCCTAAACAGTCCATTTAGGGCGCCACTGGTCGTTAAAGGCAAGTTGACTGACTGGTTATGGCTGCCAAGACTTTGGATCACCTGGATGGCCCCCTAAAAGGCCAGTATGAGTTGTATAAACAATGTAGGGAAGATAGACGAGTCGTCCTGGGTTGCCAGGATTTGGGGTCACCTAGGAAGGACCCAAAACAGCCAGTGAACATAAGTACAGCCCGTTTAGGGGTCCTTTTATGTCAATCATTAGCTATCTAAGTTAAAATCATTTTTTCTTTCCCCTATGTGTTTGGTACCTAAGTTATGTTGTTTTAACCCCTATTTCAAGACCTATATAAGTGATTGAAGTCCTAAAACTATCCATTCTGAATCATTCACCTCATTTCTAAATTTCCCTCCAAGATTACCACCCAAAATCCTCTCAAAAGCTCAGGAAGAAGAAGTTAAGGTTTCAGTTAAAGAACTCCAATTCACCATAGATTATGGGAATTTATTGCTAAGGTATGTTAGTATTCACCTACGGATTCCTTTCCTCCATAGGGTTCATAAAATCTTCATGTTTTACAAGTTGAATTCTCAATTCAAAGTTAGGATTTTATTCAATTTTCATGGGTTCTTTTCAATTATAACTCAATTACTTGTTTCCTATCTTCTAATGCATGAGTTGAAAGTACTTACATAATATTTAGTTGAATTTCTATGAACTCATGCATGATCCATGATCTTTAAACTATGAACACATGATAAAGTTTATGAACTATGAAAGTTGAGTTTATGAAGATGTGCATGTTTTTAGGAAGTTGTTGTAAGTAATTTGAGGATGCTTTGAGAGTAAAGTATCAATGTTGTTGTGAAGGGATTTCTCACATACTAATAATAATGTGATTGTGAAAGGTTATCTCACATAAGGGTTTATTAGGTTAAAAGGTTTTCTCGTCTAAGTTGAATAAAGTTTTAGGAGTAATTCTAAATGAAATTTAGCTTGGATTGGTTTCTTAAATGTTCCCTTCCATGGATGATGAAATGAATATGATTAATGACTATTCCGTGGGATTTATACTTAGCACTACGAGGATATTGAGATGGAGGATCTCTCTTTAGTAAAGTCCATGTATCTAATAACAATCTCCTTGTTCAATAACTATGTGCCACCATAGGATTTTTTTCTCACATAAGCATTAGCTAGTGGATCCACTTTAGCTTAGACTCATGTAACATACCTTGGCATATAAGGACACCCCTTTTTGGTGTGGGATACACACCGGATTCCATGTTATAAATCACATTGTCTATGTTGGTTAGTTTTTAAACTTCCCACAATAATGAACCAAGGTTACTTTTTTAAAGCATCTCACAAGTGTTTTAAAGATGTTAAGCTTGCATTGACCTTGTTTATGACTTACGTTTTCTAATATTTTATCTTATGATTTATCTTCGTCATTGCATGTCATGTAACGTCCTTTAAGCATGATTTCATAGCTCTTATTCATTGCGATCATACGTAGTACATTCTATGTACTAATGCATACTTGTGTCTACATTGTTTCACTAATGTAGGATTCAACGCTCCTACCTCGCACACTCGTGGCTAGTTGATTCATTTGGCACATGAAGATTGGTGAGTTCTCATGATCCGAGGGCAGAGACACTTTTCTAGCTTTCTTCATTAAAATTTTCAGACTTTCGACGTGATATATGGGATGCGTTCCAACCACTTCTTTTGAGTTGGTAGATGGCTTATTGAAACTTATGTTAGACATCCGCTTTTTCAAACTCTTTTATTATATAAGACTCTTTCATTTGAAATATTTATTTTTATCATGTTGTATGATGTTTGCTAAGTGAATTTTGTAGTACCTCTCGGGTTTCTATATGCCATGTTACGCCTAGGGTGTACCTTAGGTTGTGACATCAATTGCATATGAAATCATGCATTATTCATAATTTTGACTATGAACACTAAACTTGCATGAATTAGAAGAAAAGCTATCATGATATGAATGATGTTTTCATGAACTTATGGATGATTTATAAAAAAGGATTTTTTATGATTTAGCTTGATTTAAGATAAGCATCCATTAATTGTGAAAGGATTTTCTTACCTATGTATGAATTGGGAAATGTTTTCTCACATTAAGGGATCATGGTTTGGTCAAAGGTTTTGTCACTCATACATGATTTAAGATTCAAGGAGCTATTCTATGATGTTTTTAGCTAGGATAAGTACCTTAACTTTTTTCCATGGATGATAATATGCTAATGTTTATTACTAATTCCATTGGGATTTTACTTAGCACTGAGAAAATATCGAGATAAAGGCTCTCCCATTAATAAAATGACGAGTCTATAGTTGAAATTTATTTATCCTAAACTACGTGCCCCAGTAGGTTATCTTAAGTGGCATATTTAATGGATCGACCTAATCTAGAAGTTAAGGTCCCTAGCTTGGCAATTAGGGACATCTCTTATTAGTGTGGTAGCAAGACACCGCATTCCATGTTATAGTTCACGTCGTCTATGTCGGTTAATAGTAAATATATCAGAAAAAGAATGAAGTTACTTCCAAAATGTTTTATGAACCTTTCCTTATTATTTTAAGACACATTAACCATAGTCATGATTATGATTCTTCATTAAAGGTTTTTACTATGTTTAGCTTGGTCATGTTAAGAGTTGGTGATCTGGTATTCCTTGGTGTGTCACCCATAAAGGGCGTGATAAGGTTTGGGAGGTGGGCCAAGATTAGCCCCAGATATATTAAACCTTTTAAGATTCTTTGAACCGTTGGTGACGTCTCTTATGAGTTGTACCTACCTCATATATTTTAAGCTTCTCATTGAGTTTTTCATGTTTTGATTCAGCGTCGATATGTTCTGAATGAGTCTCATGTCTTCTGGTATGATTCAATTGAGTTGGATTATTGTTTGACCTTGGTGGAAGAGCTAGTTTCTATCCTAGCAAGAAATGTGTGGCGGTTGCATTCAAGGGCATTACTATGGTAAAGCTCTGTTGGAGGCATCATCTATTTGAGGAATCTATGTAGGAGACCAAGAATGAGATGTGAGAGAAGTTTACTAACTTGTGTACACCTTCAGGTAATTTTTTACTCTTACTTTTGTTGACGAAAAACCTTTTTACAAGTGCATGATGTAATGACCCTCCAAGTTATTTATATGTAGATTCCTTTTTTGTCATTTAGGGAATTTCTATAGGGACTCCAACTCATTTATGACTTGATAGGATAGATAGCTTGGTCACCACGTTGTTCGTTTGGATTTGTGCAAGTTTCCATTTTCGGAACTTCTAAATCTTGAATAATTGACTTCGATGAAAATTTCAAGAAGTCCTCAAAATGAAATTTTGACAGTCCCATTAGCTCCAAAATGATGAATTTGATGTTGAGTGACCTGTCTTGCAAATCCTAATGATTCCGAGCTAACACCGAGCCCATTTTTGGAATTTGGCTTAAAATGAAACTTGGATGTGGGACCCACTTTTGTTGAGATGACATCGATTGGAAGTTTCGGCAGCTTTATGGTGGGGTAGAGTATGTTGTGTGCAGGCACATGGTTCTTAATGTATCCCCAACACCTTGTTGAGGATATTTTTATTGGCCAAACCAAGCTGATATGCATCAGCTGGTGCAAGCCTCTTTTACCATTCATGTTTGCAGGGCCCTTAGCCACTTTCCCGAAGGACAAGTTTTTATTCTCCACGATCGTATGGGCCTACCTCTTTCGCGAGGTCTGGTTATTTTCCCTACGCATTTGTGGGCTTCTTGGTGGAAATCGCTATGCTCTACCCTGTTTACCATTTTGGCCCCTTCCCACATGTTCATTGGAAAATTTCATTTACTTCCATGATTGAAGCCCTTCCTAGCTGTGTTCTTGAAGAGAAATTTTTCTTTTCTTTTCAAACAAAGACTAGAACCCGATCAACACATGATTGAAATTTTCTTTTGGTCATTTTTGAGCCACAAGACTTTGATTGAGGTGAATCGAAGACCAACATGATTGGGAAGCTTAGGGCTAAGTGGGGAATGCTTGGTAACTATGGGGAACCTTCGTTTGATGTAACTTTGGCCCTGAATGGACTACCAACACTCCATTGTCTTTGTTATTTTGATGAATTTTATGCATGTGTTGGTTTGGGCTGATTCGAGCCCCGAATTGTGTCCTATTTTAGAATACTAGTTTGGACAGGGAAAATGAATCTTTTGCTAGAGTCAATTCTAAATTTTTGGTGCGGCCCCCACATTTCCCATTTTTACTGTAATATGGGTTCATCTCTGATTATTGTTTTTTGGTGTCTAAACGACTGTATTAATAATGTGATTCTATTTTTGATAGTGTGGTGGAATTTGGAGGCCATTCAAAAGGGAAGAGCTCTAAAATAATAATTTAAAACACGTGCGGTCGGCCTTATGGTAGGCTATGGCTTCTGGATTCATATGTTGAGGTTGAATGTGTAAATATATATTTATTTGTGTGATCATGGGGAGAGTATCTAGTTGATCATGCTTAGCCTATTAGCAATCATGTTTTAGATTGTTTATTGGGTTTTGGGGAATTAAGAGCATGTTCGTTGTATTGCCTAAGATCACCCTTACCTTGTGGTGTGTTTTGGCTGTTATTTATGAACGTTTTGAGAATGTTTGCCCATAGTCTAGGCTTAGACTAGTGGTTTCCTTAGAGTTGCGTAGTTTGGAGCCGATAAACCTTAGAATCTCTCTAACATTGCTTTGGATGGCTTAGCTCCCTCTTGATTGATATACAAGACTCAATTCTTATAGTATGATCATTAGTTAACCGACAACTCTATCTTCTTACCTTTTCTTTCTTGATTTAATCCTTATTATAGACTTGATGTTTATGTCATCCACTATGGGCTTATTAGTTATCTGGCATCGAATTATTGAGTTAGAGGTGGAGTGGGTCCCTTATTAGTCTGAGGTTCTTATGTTCAATGATTTGGGCAATTTTTGAGATCGTAAAGGATTTGGAGTCATTGGAGTTTATTTGCTACTGTTCCAACTTGTATACCCTGTTATTACTCAATTTTAAGGCCCCCATATGAATCTGTTTAGCCGGGTTCAGTCTCCGCTTGTATTTCTCCTTTGATCAGTTTCAAGGCCTTACTGGTATTATACTCCCTTTGATCTGATTCAAGCTCTGACTGGACGACTCTATCGTGAATCCACTTAGAGACGATTCAAGTTCTGACTTGATGACTCTATTGTAAATCCCCTTTGATCCAATTAAAGTTGATTTGGTTATTTCATTAGATTCTTGGATGCCTTGACCGCAGGTATAGTCCAGGAAAGGTTTTGACAGTTTTTGTAATACCCATAAGTTCTATCTTTAGTTCTTATCTGTTATGTGTACATGTCGGGCTTATAAGGGTCCATTTGTCTTTTACTTAAACTTGTGTACGAGTGTTACTTCTGGGCTTATTGGGATCCAGTTAGGTTTACTTAGTTGTACTTACCTCATTTATAATTCTTACTACTCTCATGTGCATTCCTTTCTAGATTTCTATTCTTTGACTTTTGTTCTATTGAAATTCTAGCATTTCATCTTGCTTTACTTTTTGCGCTCAACAGTCTTTAATGTCTACTAAGTACATGTTCCTTTGATACTCATGCTACACTATTCATGTGTTGATGATGCTGGTCCAAGTCCCAGTTATCTGTGTTGAGATCGAGTCTACATTGTTGGATTAGGTGGTTAGGGTGAGCACATTGTCGTTCTAGACTTTATGTGTTTCCATATGTATTTTGATGACGAGTCTTTTGTATTTTGAGATGTTTTTTGTATTTTCGGTCAAGTTTTGTGACTTGTATCCAGTATTTAATACCTCTATACTTGTGACTTCCATATTTTGGGAGTAATATTGAAGATTGTATATATATCCGTGACCTCGGTTTTTCATCCGTGACCTCAATCACTTCTTGCACACTCTCTGATTTCCCCATGTAGACCTTGATTCTCTGCCTGTTCACTTTGAACCTTGTTCCCTTCTTGTTCTCGAGCTCGACAGCTCAATGTGGAAATACTTGTGTGAATCTGAATGGCCCGGTCCACTTGGACTTGAGCTTGATAGGGAACAAGTACAACCTTGAGTTGAATAAAAACACCAGATCACCCACAACAAATTCACACTTTTCAATCTTTTGATCATGATACTTCTTCATCTTCTCCTTGTACAAGGCTGAACTTTCATATGCTTTTAGGCTAAACTCATCAAGCTCATTCATGTCATTCAATCTCTAATTCGATGCGGTGCCCCAATCCAAATTCAACTTCTTTAGCACCCATATGGCCTTATGCTCTAGCTCTACCAGCAAATGGCATGACTTCCGATATACAAGTTGGTAGGGGGACATACCTATAGGAGTCGTGAATGTGGTGCGATAGGCCCATAGAGAATCATCAAGCCTTTTTGACCAATCCATTCTGTTAAGTTCACAGTCTTTGCAAGGATTTGCTTGATCTCTCTGTTGGAAACTTTAACTTGCCCACTAGACTGCGGATGGTAAGGAGTAGCTACATTGCGGCGAACTCCTTATTTCTCTAGCAATGCCTTGAACAACTTATTACAAAAGTGAGAACCTCCATCGCTGATAATCGCGCTAGGTGTAACAAATCTGGAGAAGATACTCTTTTTCAGGAATGCGGTGACACTCTTTCCCTCATTGTTTGAAAGCGCAATTGCTTCCACCCATTTCGATACATAGTCAACCACAACTAGAATATACTTCATCCAATGTGAACTTACAAATGGACCCATGAAGTCAAGACCCCAAACATCAAATAAGTCAATCACCAATATTGGATTTATAGGTAGCTCTTGCTTATTTGAAATTCCTCCTTCTCTTTGGCAACAGTCGCAAGACTTGGCGAAATCATGAGCATCTTGGTGGATGGTAGGACAGTAATACCCATACTGCAAGATTTTATGAGCAGTCTAAATACCACTATGGTGACCACCAACAGGCGATGAATGACACGCCTCTAGTATACTAATCATCTCAACCTCGGCCACACAACGACGAATAATTCCATCAGCACAAATATGAAACAAGTAAGGCTCATCCCAAAAGAACTTCTTCACATCATGCATAAACTTTTTCCTTTGGTGGAATGACAAATCTGATGGAACCAAATCACTTGCCAAGTATTTAGAAAAATCTGTGAACCAAGGGATAAGATCATAAGAAGCAGCCAATACCTGTTCATTTGAGAATGCATCATTAATCTCAATCCTATCTCCTAACTTGAGCATCGCTTCCTTCTCTAATCTGGACAAATGATCAACAACCCAATTTTCTGTCTTCTTTCTATCCTTCACCTCAAAATTGAACTCTCGCAGCAACAATACCCATCTGATCAACCTCGGTTTTGCATCTTTCACACAACTCTTGCAGACACTTCTCAATTTAGCCACGTGACCATGCGGATCCTCTGAAGCTAGACAAGAAAACAACCCTCTCGCTGTAAGCATCTGCATAAGACTGTTGGTCAGCACAAATGTATTCCCTGGAGGTAGAGAAAAAAGAACAATGGACCCTTCTGATTCAACTTAATTGAAGTCAACCATGTAGTTATCACGCAACCTCGGTGCTGGCGGATTTTGTACCCTCTCTGCATTTGCGAGTAGATTACCACCCTGTACTTGAGTGTTCACATTAACAACCCCAAGAGGCTTCAATTCATCTCCGTCCTCATTACCCTAGTTGACTTTGTATATAGCTTATTATATTTTGTAGTTCACAATTTGCAGCAAATATGCACCTTATATATTTATATATTATTATATTCCATTTGATCCATTAAACTTCCTGCTTGATTTCCTTCTTCAACCTTCCATCTTTAATTCGTTTTAGCTCCAAATTTCTTTATTTTTCCACCAATTTAATCCTACAAATTAATATACTATTTAACACAATTCATAAAATTTATGCTCAAAAAGGGTAAATAAAAATAATAAATGTGAGGCAAATAATAATAAAAATATATATATTTGGCCTCACATCAAGATTCCAAAAGTAGCATGATGAATCTCCATTCCCAGAAAGTAACACATTTCACCCAAATCTAACATTTCATACTTGATCTCCATTTCTTGCATGAACTGATTCACCATAGCTTTATTACTTCTTGTTACCCAAAGATCATCAACATAGAGTGAGACCACAAACACATCTCCTCGTTTAGCCTTCTTCACATATAAAGTGGCTTCATTTTCACTTCACTTGAAGCCACAATGAATGAGATGATCATCAATCTTTCTGTACTATTATTGAGGAGCCTGCTTTAATCCATAGAATGCCTTATGAAGTCGGTAGACTTTATCCTCTATTCCTGCAACTTGAAAGCCTTCTGGTGGATCAACATATATATCCTCCCGCAACAGTCCATTTAAGAATGTCGATTTCACATCCAAATGATACAGCTGCCAATTTGACAGAGCTGCCAAAGCAAATAACAACCTTATTGTATAATGTCGTGCAACAGGTTCAAACGTGTCTCCATAATCCAGACCTACAACTTGCGCGTAACCTTTCATAATAATCCTTGTTTTGTATTTATAAACTGAGCTATCTAGATTAAGTTTGGTTCTACAAACCCACTTCACCCCGATCACATTTCTATTTTTGGGTTTATCAACCAACTTCCAAATATCATTCTTTTCTATCATACCAATCTCCTCCTTCATAGCTTCAATCCAAACTTCATGTCTTGATGCTTCTTAACAGCTATTTTTTTCTGGGATTGCAACATTAAATCTTCATATATCTCAGAAAGGGACCATGTCTTCAAAATTGGCGAATCAAGTGAGGATTCCCTATCTGATTCTTCGTCTTCTTCCAGAGTTTCAAACCCAAATGATTGGATTTTAGGCCGCAGACTCAAGTTCTGAAACTGCATTAACTTTCTCAATTGTTTCCTTATCCAAGTTTCAATAAGCATGCTAATCCACGACTACATCTCTTTGGATTGAAATACTTTTTTTTTGCAAGTTGAAAACTCTATAACCCTTGGCTTGTGATGAATAACCAATAAAAATCCCCAGTTCACCTTTTCGTTCACGTTTGCTTCTTTTGACACAAAGAACATGAGAATAGCATATCGAACCAAGAACTTTTAGATGCTTGGAAGATGGTTGTATTTCACTCCATGCTTCAATATGAGTCTTTTCATCCACAACTTTTGTTGGCAGCCTATTTAACAAATACACTGAAGTATGAATGGCTTCTACCTAAAAGATTTGTGTCAGTTTCTTTTCCAGTAACAAACATCTAGCCATTTAAACTACTGTTCTGTTCATCCTCTCCGAGACTCCATTTTTTTCAGGTGAATAGCTTACTGTGAACTTGTGATCAATCTCCATATCTTCATGATACTTATTGAACTCATTTGAAGTGTATGCACCATTGCCCGACCTCAAAGCCTTTAGCTTACATCCACTTTTTCTTTCCGCAAAAGCTCTAAATTTCTTGAAAACTTAAATTACTTAAGCCTTGTTACTTAGAAAATACACCCAAGTCATCCTTGTTAAGTCATCAATAAAGAGCACAAAATATTTATTGTGTCCCAAAGATGATGCCTGCATAGGTCGACACACATCAGTGTGAACTAGTACAAGTTTTTCAGTTGCCCTCGAGGTAGCATTTTTAGGAAATGATTTCCTGTGTACCTTACCCATATGACATGAATCACAAACTTCTTCAGACAGTGAAATCTCAGGTAAATCCTTATTCAATCCCTTTTCATAAATAGACTTTAAAGTTGCATAATTAAAATTACCATATCTTTTGTGGACTCATCCTTACTTGATAAATTTGCACTATCGAACCTCCCATCTAAAGGAAAAATTTTATCCACCATTTCTACTTTTACAATCAAACTATCTTCAGAGTCAAAATCAAAAAATGTTTGTCCTTAACAAATAAGGAATAGCCTTTAGACATTATTTGAGCCACACTTAACAAGTTACATGCTAAAGAAGGAACTTACAACACATCATGTATAAACTTTGTACCTTGTGTAGTCTGAAAGGCAACTGAACGCTTTCCAATTGCATCTACCGTCTCACCATTTCCCATCCTTACTTTAGTTTTGATTAACTTGTCAAGTGTATGAAACATGAGCTCATTGTGTGACATATGACTCATACATCCACTATCTATGAACCATGAGGATTTGTTGGTTGTGTTTTCTTCATGAGAAGCCATAAACAAGCTTTCTTCTTCCTTTTCGAACTCTTCAGTAAAAATTTCTTGCTGGATATGGCATTGTTGTGGTTGATTCTGCTTGAGCCTACAATTCTTCTCAATATGACCCATTTTTTCAACAAAACCTACATTGAATTGATGGCTTTCTTTTGAACCAACAATCCTTTTATTGATGATTGGTTCTTTTTCAATGGTTGCAAGGTGAAAACTTTCCTTTCTTTAAAGGTTCCTTCCATGTTTCCCCTTTGCTGCTTTATCTTCATCCATTCTTCGATTGTCATTCATTGGCTGCTTGCCTTTATGCTTTGCCTAAAACGCCACTTCTGCTACTTTTTCATCTATTATATTTGATCATTGTTCTTGAGCCTGCAACTTGTTAATCAATTCCACTACCGATAAGGTCTTCAGATCACAAGATTCTTCTATTGCTGATTAGACTCAAACCTTGCTGGGAGGCTTATCATCATCTTCTCCACCACTTTCGAATCTGGAAAGGTTTCACCAAACAACCTTACTTTGTTTACAATCTCCACAAGTTTGGTAGAATACTCTTTCACAGTATCTCCTTCTTTCATCCTCAACATCTCAAATTATCTTTCGAGAGTAGTGTTTGACAGTTTTCACTCTGTCACTTCCATCGAACTCCACTTTTAACTTCTCCCATATTTCTTTAGGTGTTTCACAAGCCATTATTCTTGTGAAAATCACATGTGAGAGTGTTGAATGAATACATGTGAGAGCCTTGGGTTTCCTTGACTTCACATCTTCATAAATCTTCATTTGTGCAACTGTTGGATTTTGTCCAACTGGAAGAGGATCATCTTCAGTTTCAATTGTTTCCCATAGACTAAGATCTTTGAGAAAAGTCTTCATATTTATTACCCATATGTGATAATTTTCTCAGGTAAACATATTAGAGCCTTCACCCAAGAAGCTGGGGGATGCCATGTTACTGTTGTTCAGCTCTAACCTTAGAAGAACTAGAGAAAAAACCTTAGCTTTCTTGCCTTCATAGATCCCTCAAGAAGAAGGGCTATGATACCACTGTTAGGATTTGAAACTTTAGAGAAAAAGATAAGGTTCAACAGAGGTAATTTTTCTTCATATTCATATTTCAAAAGGCATACATATATATATATATATATATATATATATATATATATATATATATATATATA
>JAJOOO010031667.1:0-21916 GCA_029582685.1 Solanum piurae
GGGAGTATATATATATATATATGTGTGTGTGTGTGTGTGTATGTATGTATGTATGGGTTCAACCTTCAATGAACTTAGCAGCACCACCACTGTTATTCCCCTAATTTAAGAGAGGTGACAATTCAAAAGAAAAGGAAAAAAAATAATCAGAGGAAGTGCTATGAAGACCAAAACAAAGGCATCTAAAGTCTATTATATCCTATTTAAACTAACAAGAGTGCGAAGAATCTATAGGCACATCATGCTACAAGCCTACAAACAGTAGTCTCTATCCTGAGCTCCAATGCCAAAATACGATAGCCATAAAAATTTGCATGGTGCATTCTGTAATCGCTCTATGAATGTTTGGTTGTAATTATTTGCAATTTTTCCTCCTTGCAGAAAATTCAAAATCAGGGCTCCCTCCTAGTGATGTTGAAAGGTGGGAAGATTTTTGATGATTGTTTCTCTTTCCCAAAATTTCTTGACGCAGAGTTCATCTTAAGTTGATGCATGTTTTTTCCAATTGCAGCATCTTGTGCAACATTTTTCTAATTACTCTACTGTTTCTACAATCACAAGGAAACAAAAAATTCTAGTACTTTCATTATATAGTATTTCTAACTCATGCAAAATCAGGTTCATATTTGTGGTCCAGGGAAGTGCAGTTCTCACCAACATATCTGGGAATGTCCACACACTGAAAGTACGCCAGCTATACTTTTAGCCTGCAATTTCTTTTATACTGTAAGGAAGTTTGTGAAGCTGCTGTTATGGATAACTGATGTAATATTTTGGTCAGAGCATAGATTCTTAAGTACCAAAGTAGGTAGATAACCTGAGTTAATGTGTCAATTAGGATGTCATCTTTATTTTAGAATTTCGTCTATTGAAGTTGAGACATGGTGATTTGCCGATTAGGAGTCTATCTTAAGATAATGGGTTCCTTCAATAAAGGACATATAAGCTGTTCTCTCCTTCTTGCTCTTACTCCTAGCATTCACATGGTATTAAAGTCAATCTTTAACAATCCCATTGTCAAACTCATAAGTCCCTATTAAATCACAAGTTAAAGCATCAACTATAGAATCAGGTTACACGTGTGGGAAGATGTTGAGTTCAAAGGTGTCCCAATTCGGGCGTATAAGGACATTCAAAAGAATTTTATATAGGTCTTGGTCTACTCTAATCATTATTTAAGATTTTTGGTTGGTATTCGGATTCTTCAAAACTTCATTATTCTATCTCACCTTGACATCCTGATTCACCTGCCTCTTCCTCCCTGAGACATCTTGAGTGAAACTTGTATACTTCTTATGCTTTCTAACTTTAAATGCAGGTTGATTCGTATGCTTATCTGCCTCCCAATTTGGATCACTCAGTGGAAACTGATGCAGCTGCTACTCTTATTGTATTTGAAAGGAGGTCAGTCTTTTATTTCATGGTACCTCATGCTGGTATCATTCTGTACACTCGAATTGACTTGTGGCATCATGACAACATGCATTATTTTTCCAACATCTAATTTGATTACCAAGTTTCTTGTCTATTTAAATTTTAAATGCTCAAAGTCTTTGTTTAAGGTATTCTGGCTTGGAAAATCATGTTACTGAGCAAATTGTCGGTTCAACAGACAAGCAGCCCCTTCTTGAAACTCCTGGCGAGGTACCGTTTTCCTCAACTCTACTTCTCTAAAATACAAATTGTTTCCCTTATTTGAACTATATAGTTCTGTTTCTTTTTCCTCAATGTTCAAATTTCTAAAATTCAAATCCCTTACGAGAGAAACGAGGTTTCCTTTTCCTTATTGATTTAAAGTTTTGGTTTTCATTTGACATAGAATATAATAACATCCTTTATGTTTCCATTTTCTTGTCTGTTGCCAGATTTTTGAGCTAAGGAAGCTTCTTCCAACGTCTTTAGCTTATGATTTCAATATACACGTGAGTTCTACCACTAGTCTGTGGCTATTTTCTCCCATTATCTATCTATATTCTACTCTGGATATGTTTTAACTCTGAGATATGAGCTTGTTTAGAGTTGGTAGAATTGGCTAATATAAAACTTCTGCAAACGAATGAAGATTTTGCTTAAATGTCAATGAGGTTCCTTGAAACTGGCCGAAAGTGTATACAAAGTAATTTTTAACTTGCAGGCAAACTAATATATATAAAACTAAAGGTATACAATAGTCTAACTTTGATGTTCTTGTGTATTTTCCTAAATTCTTCGTTCCCTTTTATTTCTGACACATATTTCTGGCTGCGGAAGATCATGGATTTTCAACCAGGAGAATTCCTCAATGTCAAGGTATGTTTCCACTAGTATTGCATCTATTCCTTTCATTGGTTCTCCTAGTTCAGTCACATTGAACATCACCAAGGACTTGATCTGTGTTAAAAGGAAGGCAAAAGTTCTTTTAAGATTGCCTATAACAACATTCTCTATTACCATTCTCTCTCAAAAAAAAATTTAACAATATTCTGCAGCATTAGTCATTAATTTAGATGATTAACTGGCATCTGCTTGTTCTTCACAATATACTTGAGAATGGAATTGTTTTTCACCTTCAATTACTTCAAGTTTGTATATTACTGGCTGGATTGCAGGAAGTTCATTATAACCAGCATGGTTTGCTGCTGTTGGAGGGGCAAGGCATTTATCGACTAAGTGATAGCTGGTATGAATCAAACTCTATATATTAAGTCCATTTGATAATATGTCCTGGAATCATTTACTTGTGTGCCTTGCACTATGGCTTGTAGAAGATAAAATGTATAGACAAAGTATTTCTTTAACAACATAAGTTCGCGAGCTTAAAAGTGGGAAATGATCTGCATAGTGTGTGTCTGTTTAACTTTATAGATGCCTTATTATGGCGTCTTTACAATTTCAGTGCCTTTGCGTGCTATCTTTGGGCATCAACATTTGGTAGTTTGAATGTAAAACCTAAGATGTGCAGATGATTGAAAAATTTGTTTCCCCTTGAGATATTAACCTCAAGAATTAGCACCCTCTTAGTCTACTCTATAGGACTTCTTCCAGCTTCTAAGATCCATGAGCTAGTCACTGTTTTCTACGATTCGTCAAAGTCTTTGATCTTACTTTCCCTTGAAGCCAATTCAAGGACAAATCTCTGAATTATTTTAGGAATGAAAAGAATGGAAGATTACTTGCTCTCTGTGTACTCTGGAATAGATTTCTTATTTCAATCCATTGACACTTTGTAATCCTTCTAAAATCATATTCTAACATTCTCCCATTTTCTTTTGGATTATAGGTACCCAATTCAAGCTGGTGATGCTATTTGGATGGCACCATTTGTACCTCAATGGTAAGTTAGAGATGGGGATCCTTGTGCTGCAAGCCTGCAACTATGTGAAAGAATATCTTAGTGATATCTTTGCTCTTTCTTTCAGGTATGCTGCTCTGGGCAAGACGCGTTCACGCTACTTGTTATATAAAGATGTAAATAGGAATCCACTGTAGTGACATTCATCTTTTCTGAGTATGGTTCAAACAGCATAATTTCAACAATGCTGAGCAACGTCACATTTTCTCCTTTGAACCCCCCCCCCCAACCCCAACCAACCGCGAATCTTATGTCCATTTTGTGAATGCTTGGTGGAAAACAAAATAAAACATTGCCAGATCTGTTATTCTTGACTGCCTTATTATGCTTACATGTTATCTTTAGTATGAGAAGGGCAATGTGCCATTTTTTTTTCTATTTTGACAACAGATGCTCCTTCAATTTCATTCTGTGTCCTGGTTCAGAATACGAGAGTCAAACTATCATATTTTTGGTGTGATTTTGGAACATGGAATCTTTGATATTTTTGAAATAAAATTCAAATCTAGAAACTACACAAAAAGTAGTATAAGTCCCAATATCAAGAGCATTCAATCCCCACACAATACAGCATTAAAAGGGTAGAAAAGAAAGGGAACTTCAAGCAGCAAACAACAAAATCAGCAGCTTAATGGATCTAATTCATTATTACTTGATTCATGGTTCACATATAAAGAGTCCACAAAGTAGCTCAAGTTTTGTGATATAATGTATATTTAGTAGTCCAAAATGACCTTATGACAAACTTAATTATGTAATCCAACCAAATATTCTAAGTAATGAAACCAGTTACAACTGGATCAATGATAATTGCACAGGAACTGAAATGTCTTCTGAAACCAGCTGACATGACAAGCATTCAAGTGTAGCCAGACACTCTTGCTATGAGACCTGCTCGGCATGAGGCATCTGCATGAAGAGAAACTCGAAGGATTTCCCTGATTTTTCAAACTCAAGCATGCTAAGAGCAACTTCACAACTTTGTGAGACAATAGGCTCGGGATCCTTGGCAAAATCCACAAGAAGAGCAAGACATTCGGCATCTGCTATAGAACCAAGAGCTTCAGCTGCTTCATGTCTAACCATTGGATGCTCATTGACATCTTTAAGAGTCATAGACAGGGCATCTGAAGCCCTTTTGTTCTGCAACTGACCCAATACATACGCAACCTCATGCCTTAGTAGAGCACTCTTTGAACCTAGGGATGTAATAATTGCAGAAATAGCTTCCTCTCCTCCATTGTTTCTTAGAGCAAAAAGAGCAGCATAGCGTTCATACATTCCCTTTTCTTCGCTCAAAAGAACTTCCCTCAAGTCCTCAACAGAGGAATAAGAAGCAGGAGCAGCAGGGTCTACTGATAGGAAGGGTGACGGTGCCATTGTTGAGGAGCCATCATCAGTTCCTACATTCTTCAGTTCTTTGATTCGACTAAGAGCCAGTTCACATGTCTCCCGGACCTCTTGGGCTGGATCTGAAGCCAAACTTCTTTCTAGAAGTAAAATATTACTTTCTATGCCAATTGCACCAAGTGCTTCTGCAGCCTCATGCCGAACAATTGGATGCAAAGAGAAATCAAACAGAACTCCTTCTAGAGCAGGAATGGCATCAGCATCTTGCATTTGACCCAATGCAAATGCAGCCTCATGTGCCAAGAGATTTGAGGGGTCCCTTGTTGCATTGATAAGGGCATTTCGTGGACCTGATCCCCGAAGGTTCCTTAGAGAGAAAAGAGCTCTGAAACGCTCTGAAATTGGCTGGTCTTGGTCCAGCAATCTGTCACATAGAAACTTCTCCATCTCCTGAGAGACTTTAAATGAACTTTTCGGAAGATCATCTTGGTCCTCCACTCCAACTACATTCCCAATCTCACCTACTGTGACCTCCATGTATAGCCAAATTCAGGGTTGGACAACTTCACTGAATAATGTTGGCACTTGGCACTCGACCTAACTTCTAGCAAGTCCCCTTCAAGAGATTTATGCGCAGATGTAGGTAAGTGATTACTAAACCAAATATAGATCTTGAGTCTATTTCTTTATCACTCTGATACCAACATTAACAGATCCCTGCAATTGAAACAAATGCATTGAGACAAAATGAAACTACAATGTTGTATCTATTGCATAAGTCCTGTGTATCTTTCCTGCTGCTTTCATTCTTAATATGAAGAATGGAACATAGAAGAAAGTAAAAGCAAAAACAGAATCCTACTTCGCAATAGTTTTAATTACTTGGAATAATAAATGTTAGGATAAAAAGTGTATTCCACACACTCTTTCAACTTTCAATGCAACAATCTGCTGAACATTATGTCTCAACTTTCTCAATCAAGCTTATCAAGTCACCAACTTCAAGACCTAGACTGACACTAATAAAATAGACAATAATTATAAACAAATATGAAATCGACTATCTCCAGAAGGAGAAACATTCATAGTCTGACTGTGTTATTTGAACGGAGGATCTTTCGAAAACAATCTCTCTACCTCCACGAGGTAGAGGCATTCTCTCCAGAAAACAAGGCATCAAATTGTGAAATCAAACAAAAAAAACCACTAAAGGAGATTATAGTAGCAGAAAGACAGACCTGTGATATCATTAGCTCTTCCGGCGAACTCTACGTCGGCGATTGGAGGGTTAGGGTTTGATTTTGGGGAAGAAGAAGAAGTAGACGGCGTGTTTTCTTTTTGTTTGGAATGGAAGCACGTGAACAACACGTGATTAGATTCTATTCCTTTTTAACGCCGTCAGTCTCAGTTAGAATTTGGACTGTTTTTCATGATTGGAGGACCATTAGTGATCTAAATTAAAGAATAAGGATGATTTTAGTTCAGAGTCCCAAAGATAAAGGACCATTTTGAGCCCTTTTCTCTTTGAAAAGTACTAGAGTATAATTCATAACAAATGACAATTTAAAATATTAAAAAAAATATGTTAAAAAAAGATTATTCAAATTTCAAAATTTAAAAGATGTCACATAATTGGCATATTACAAAACGAGAAAAAACTCAAATATGTCATCGAGTTTTGAGAAAAGACTCATTTATGTTATTCGTTAAAAGTTTGGTTCATCTATGTTATTTCCGTTTGAGAAGAGGCTCATTCATGTCATCATTTGTTAACTGAAAATCTAAAACGGCATAGATGAGCCAAAGTTTTAAACGAAAGAGAACTCATGGCAGCTCGAAAGAACTGGCTCACCCTTGAATTCGATGACGATCACTGATCTTCTAAGCGAGGTCTTTCAATAGCCGTCGAAAGATGCCCTGTACTCAACAAGGAAAGAGCAAGTGTAGTATCAGCACACAACCACAGTGTACTGGTAGGATCACGCGGCTATCCCACTAAGTGCAACATACATAAGCCATTACAACATAATAATAATATGCATACACCGAACATATACAATATTAATATCATTTACGAATAACGATCAAGTTCACAATTCTCAAATTACAGTTATGTCAAGTCAATGGTCATCTCATGGAACCCACACCAAAGTTGTTAGTGTACCGGTACGTCGTACCCATTCCAAGTTAGTGTGTCAGATCGTGACACCCGTTCCAATGTTTATGTCGGTACGTGGCAATCGATCCCAGTTAGTGTGTCGGAACGTGACACCCGCTCTATTCAACAAACCACAATCACAATCATAATATAATGTACATTCTCACAATCATACAATAAGAGGTGATTCATGACATGTAGTTCTTTGTTCATACTTATTTACGATTAGTGTAATTAATAATGCAACATTCGCATACATATATGCATTATAATGGAGTAGTTACAAACATATATCACACCAACATGAAATCACAACCATCACCTACCTTGAACAAAGTTTGAATCCCCTAAGAAACTTAATTCTTCCCTTTCCGCTTGTTCTTGGTCTACAACAATCATTATAATACGAGGATCAATAAACAAGACCCAATTACCCGGATTCCAATCAATAATATCAACCCTAGATCAAACCATTGATCCCCATACCCAGATTAGGGCTTTTTCACCATAATTTTCAGATCAAAACCCTCCCCCATCAATAATCACCCATGAATTTATATTCTACGGATCGAAAAATGGATTCGGGGAGTGAAAACCTTACCTTTCGCCTCAAGAATGGTGGAAAACTGTCAAGAAAGCACTTAGGGTCGTCTCCTAGCTCTCAAGGTCGAAACTTGCAGAATAAAATAATTTTGGGATTTATTTCCGACTTAAATCGCGACTGTCCCGCCACAATGGTCCTCACCCCGCTACAGCAGCCCCGTCCTGGCGGGAATAATTCCATAACGCTTGCACGAAAATAGTGAGAGTTCTAGTCGCCCGAATTCAAATCCGTAGGGTCGTACAGGTTCCTTAACGTCTTAGTTATCTAGTCATGTGATCAAAATCATAATTAGATCACCCAATTGTTACCAGATTTCCCTAGACCTTACTGACTCTGATTTCGTCCAAATCTGGATTAGGTTTGGAAATTTCAAGTTACTACGAAAAAGTTTTCCGACTCAAAAAATTTCCCCGTTGGCTTTTCTATAACGACGGGAACAGATCGTTACAGAATGTGTCTATTTATTCAATCTTATACAAATTTAAGTGTCTACTTATGCATACTCAAAATTAAAAGATAGGAATATTAATTAAAATCAAATTATAAAACACGTATATACATTATGTCTAAATTATGTGTTTGATTTTAACTTGATATGAAATTTTTAACATAAAGACTTTTAAATTTTGTTGGTTTAAACTAAATAGATATTTTAAAGTATCAAAATATCTTTTAATTTTATAGTATCAAATATATCATTTGAAATTTTAAAATTAAAGAATTGTCATAAAAAATGTAATCCTTTTTAAACAAAATAAAACGAAAAGTAGAACAAATGAAAGATTTTTTTATTATATATATATATGGCTTGATAACATTCTTTCTATTTGAATAAATATTTTTGGGAATTATGCTAACCTTGGAATCAATTCAATGGGAAAATGTGTTTTTCATAATAATTTTTTCTCTCCATAATAAAATTATATTTATGTTTGCACTTTCTATGAGTAATAGGAAGGTGTATATTGTATGGTTAATAAAATTCCACATGGCAACCATATAGCCCATGAATGAATCAATGGTGTCCGCGAATAACGGGCGAATATTTTTTTTTCCCTCCTTTGAAGTCATTATAATATTATTTGGGAATGTTGATTATTTGAAAATATTATCTGCTATTCTTATAGGATTTAATTTTAAAATGACTTTTTCCTCCCTTAAATTAACCTACATATAATAACTTTCTTTTTCGTTTTTTAACTTGATATTAGATACTTGCTTTAGGGTTCTGATTAATTCAAATCACACATTGTGAAATAGTGTTTCCTACTAAGAGTTTTTTCTATTCACGAAGATAGATTCTAAAAGCTTTGATTAAAATTAAAAGAATCCTCTATTTATTTCATCATAACATAACTTTTGATGGTTTTCATTGGGGGTAGCTAAAAGCTTATATACTGATTTCTCGTATTCTTATAATTGAAGGCATAAAGATGTAAATGGATATGCTCTCTATCTTTTTTATGTTTTTAGAGAAATAAAAATAATATGTAACTATTTAGACGATATATGAGTTAATGAATAGGTGGGTCTCAATTAAAGTATGAGTTTTTAGCTAAAAATATCCTTAAATTATGCCCTCAACATAAACTACATCCTTAAATTATCTTTCTTAACCAAAAAAACATCCTCCAAGTATTTAAAACTTAACAATTTTCATTTTTCTATTAAAATTTGTCAAAAAAATAGCGAATTCCACACAAAAACATATGCAATTCATACTATTCTCATTAAAAAAAATCTATATTATTACTTATTGGAAAAAGCTTCAAAAAAACAATTTTTTAGAGACCCTTGTTTGCTGTTAAAAATAATAATGTTAGAATAGCGTGAGTCTACGAGGAGACATGATATGCTCTTCTCCTTTACCAACGGAATGGAGTTGGAGCTTAATTTTACACCATCTTCACCTTGCAAAGTCAAAATGTCGTTAGATCAATAATTTTTTTGGGGGCAAACAGATAGTTGAGGTAATCAAGATTCAACTAAGTTTGATCTCTAGTACTCGAGTTTCGTTTCCATTATTAGAAGTAACAATCTCCGACCGACATCACTTTTTGCAGATTCAATGAGGTGAAAACATTTCAACTGAGAATTTTTTTATATCAAATCAAATGAAAAGTAAATAAAAAACAAAATTGCTAATTAAAGGAAGACAATGCAAAACATTGTTGCTTAAAAAAAATCACAATATTTTATTTTAGATGTATGTAGAATGAACAAAATTGGTTTATTGGGAGTGATTTAGGGACTTTTGTTGAGAGTTGTGTGAACCGTACATGTTTTTGTGAATAATTTGTTAATTTTTGATAAATTTTAACAAAAGGATGAAAGTTGACAAATTTTAAATAATTGAGGGATGTTTTCTGTTAAGAAAAATTATTTGAGGATGTAGTTTAAGTTGGGGGTATAATTTAAGGATGTTTTTGGCCAAAAATACCCTTCAACTATCTGAAAAGGTTCAAATATACTCCCCGTTCATGTATTGGGTTAAAAATACCTTTCAGTCTACCTTTTGGGTTCATTTTTACCCTTAAAATTAACAGCCTTCTTTAAATTATTATAATTTTTTTTTTATTATGTGATGTCTTCCTATTGGATAAAATCAAGTCCCAACCCATCAATTTGTTTAACCCATCCCAACCCATGACCCAAACCCAACAAAAAGATATACTCCCTCCGTTCCATTTTAGTGGCAACATTTGATCGGACACGGAGTTTAATAAATAAATAAAAACTTTGAAATGTTTATCAAATTGCCCTTTCAAAAAATAGTCATATTAAAAAGTAGACTCACTTTTCCCTCTCCTCATAAATGTATTGAAATATTATCTTTAAGATTAAGTGGGACCAACATGGATAAAAGAGGAATTATACCTTTAAATACTTATCATATAAGGAAATGTGACATTCTTTTTTGGATTGACCAAAAAGGAAATGGTGCCACATAAAATGAGACGGAGGGAGTACATTTTTCTTTGTCGTAACTTATTAATGTCTTCCCCATAATTGCAGCAAAAAAACTGCACTTAAAACTATCAAAAGTAGCTCAAAACATGGAACAAAATAGCTTCAAAGCTGCACCAAACAGCAGCTAAATTCAACAAAAAAAACTACACCAAAACTGTTATAAAAAAAAAAAACCCAGCAAAAAACAAGTTAAAACTGCATGAAATTAAAAAAACCGAATCAAAATTTGATAATAAACAACACCAAAACCGATCAAAACACGAAGATAAAGTTGGTCCCAATTTACTTCATTAATATACATTATAATGAAGATTATAGTAAGTTCGAAAATGTGAGAACATTAACGCGGGAGATGGTATTTTTTTATTTCTTTTGATGGTCTTTTAGTTGGATTTGGGTCATGGCCTTGTGGATTTGTGTCGGGGCACGTTGAAAAAAATTGTAGGATTGGGTATTTGATTTTGTCCAATAGGAATATACCATGTAATAAATAACAATAATAATAACTAAAAAAAAGGTTGTTAGTTTTTAAGGGTAAAAATAAATCAAAAGGTAGATTGAAGGGTATTTTTAACCCAATACATGAACGAGGGATATATTTGAACTTTTTCAGATAGTTGAAGGGTATTTTTAACCCTTTTTTCCGTTTTATATATAATACTATATCATCGCATGTCAAGTGGCTTTATTTTTGGAATATATAATATACCCCTTTTAGGTAATAACAAATTCACCTAATGCAAATGATATTAATTGAAGGATAAGTATTTATTCGTATTCAATATTTATAGTAAATTAATAATAATATGACATGTGTCCTAACAAGGGTTAATCAATATGAATTTCACTCACGTATTACTTCATCATGATAAAATATATATATTAATTTGATGTAAATATTAAATATAAATATTTTTTAAAATCTTAAATGGGACAATTAGCTTTAAAAGGGTCAATTACCCTATGAATAGGTGGGAAGTTTGATGATAGTAGCATTCCCTCCTTTTCGATTTAGGCACGGTTTAATTTGATATAAAATTTAAGAAAAAAAAGTAGAATTTAAATTTTCAGGTTTAAAGCACTCTTTAATTATTTGTGTAGCTAAATCATCATATTAAGAGTAAAATGAATACTCTAAAGTAAAATTATTGTTAATTATAGAACATTGATAATGTTATTGAGACAGATTAAAAAGAAAAATATGCCACAAAAATTAAAACGAAAATACTATTTTAGATGAAATTAAATTGTCATTTTCTAGATTTCTAGTTGAGGAAGAAGACAAATTTCTAGATTTGATTTCAAGATTTGTCAATTTTGTACTATTTCAAGCAACAATGGATTATGCAATCATGATGATAAAGTTTAGCAACTAATTTCTGTCCTTAATTAATACTTATATCCCACAAAAGCTATTGAAAAAAAAAAGATATTAATTTTCCATTCAATATTTGATTTTGTATCGAGGTCCATGATTAATTCAGACTTTGTTGTATAAGGTGGGAGAAACGTTCTCTACCCCGGTCAGAATTTCGCCTCAAAACCTTTGACTAAAAGTAAGAAAATTCTGTAATCCTTCCGCTACATTTTATAATGAAAAATCAAATTTGCTAAAAATTAAAGAGGACTTTCAACCCAAACTACCATTAGGTGTCGTTTGGTACGTGAGGCAATTATAATAATTTTGAGATAAAATTTGAGATTACATTATTTCATGGTTGATGTAAGCTATTAGCTAATCGTGTAATTATTTAATGTCACCATTTATACTGAAATGATGAATTAATATCTCATATGAAAAATAAAATAAAATAAAACAATTTCATCGAATATCTCATCCCGAGTACCAAACGACTCTTAGGCTGCAGCTTTTCCAATAATGCCATGATCCAAATAGAAAGATTTTGTCATGTACAAGTACAATAAGGATAATGCTAAAAAGGGCCCAATTTTATTTCCTTGGCCTCAATTGACTCTTATATAAGTGGAATGCTCTGAGCTGTGAGTTTGATGTTATAGTTGTAAAAAGTTTGAGTTTTTAAATTAGAGGAAAAGTTTAAGAAAGTTTTATGCAGTCTGTTTAAGTGGAACTCTTTTTTGAAAGATGTGATGTGATGTTAATTTGTCACTCTCACTTAACTCCCAATTTTGGCTTTAAGAAAGTTTTAATCTCGAATATATGAGGTTAAAATTAGGTGCAATTTATTTTAGATATATTATATTTAGGTGGATTCGCATATATTTGAGTCTCTCGGTTGTCTCTCTCCTTTCTTGCTCGTCTATCTCCCCTTCTCGCTCTCCTTTCTTCCTATATATTTGTATTTCAGATTGTACCTAGAATGTATCTAGTATTCCAGATATATGTAGTTGTTATGATTCGCATGTATATGAGATACATAAACTATCTCGTTCACCTCCCTCCTATCTCGCTCGTTTCTCTCCCTATTTCAGTGTATGTGGTAGCAAAATTACAAATATCTAGGTGTATCTGGCTTAAAAATCTGGTATGAAATTATATTAATTAGTGAGACAATATGTAATTATTTCAAAACTATAGATAGACTTAGTAAATATAGTAGAGATTTTTGTATAATTAGGTAGTTTTTCAATAATATTATTCATAGGATTTTCTTTTATAACATATGAATCTCTTATATCAAAAATATTAAATGGTGGTTTAATATAAAATTTTGTAAATTATTACAAAAGTTAGAGGATTGTCAATTTTTTTTATCTAAATAGTTAAGCACTGAATGAACAAATATTAGATCTAAGTCTAATGTTATTAATTCCAACCAATAATTTTTCAAAGATCATAATTGCAGACTTATAAAGGGAAAATGGTTCAAAACACATCTTAACTATGACCAAAATTGTTGTTACACACTCTAACTTGGTGGGGCTCTATGACCCCCCTAGACTATTTTTAAATGTATTATTGAAGGTATTATCAGCTTAAGTGAACAAGCAAGTGACTACACATAGCGTGAGCGCGTCAGGTTAAAATGAAACCATCTCTATTTTCCACAGGGCAGCCCACATAATTTTTCTTTTTATTTTTTGATAAGAAATATGTACAAATGTCAATTTTTAATAAGTTAAACTTAATTATTATTATTATTATTATTATAACTTAAAAGTCAATGTTTTTTATTTTTTATTTTATTTTTTGCTCATTTCTTCATTGAGAATCCAACCATGGGAGGAGTGGTCCTAACAACATCAAAGGATTAATCGCAAGAATTACCAACGGTACAATCACCACAATGATACCACATGCTTTCCTCAGCCCAACAACTATTATTACCACCAAAATTGCAAGCTACGCCACCACTAAATTTTGTTGGTGAAAATGCAAATCATCATTATTCAATAGAAAATTCCTCCATCACTCTCAGGATGACAAAAAAGACCACAAATTTTCAGATTTGTAAGTAAGATTATAAAAGTTCATTGCCGAATTTTGTTTTATTACTCACTAAAGGAAGACCCATTTCTTCTTCGAGGAACTATCAACTTTTGAAGATTTTGAACAAAAACTACAATAATGATAAAGATAAGATTTTTTAAGAAAAATATTGTGAAGGAACTCAAGAAAAAAAGAAAGCTCATTTGAATTGGTAAGAATAGAAAAAGAACAAGAAAAAAGTTCTTGAGAAGAAGACAAGTACGGCTATTTCCAAAATTCAAGAAAAGTAAAAATATTGAATAGTAAAAAGATAAAAGAAGGAAGATTAAAATAAAAAAATAATTCTAAAATATGAAATATATACATGGCGACGCGTGTATATCACTCCTTCAACACATATGTGATCATGACTTGTTAAAGAGGTATATAATCTCTTTTAAATTAGTTTAGATGTGTCATAGGACCCTATAAAATTAGAATGTGTAACAACAATTTTGGTCATAGTTGAGATGTGTTTTGAACCCTTTTCCCACTTATAAACATAAGAACAAAATTTAATTAATAAAGATCTAAAAAGGCACATTTATGTAAATCAACCCCATCTTTTTTTTTCTCCTCTATCTAAGCAGCATGTCTTAGTTGAATTCAAACTTTTAAAGTAAGATCTTTATTAACTAATAATAATCCATGAAGATCACAAAATATATTTTTTGAAAAATTTGGTGTCATTTTTATATCAAGAAATTTTACCAAATTTTGTCAGTAATGTGTAGGTCATGGAAATTTTATAGCAAATTTCTATTCTATTTGTCTTCTTGTTACAATTGATATGTTTCCTTTTAGTTAATGGCAGACCATTGTATCCTAATTAGGTTAAGTTGCCTTTTTGTCTTCTTAAATATATTTGCTTAGAGGTGAGGTATTGTATTTGACATTAATCCACTTTTAATTCCATATCACCTCTTTGTGATCATATACCACTAATTAACCTTCATTTATCTATATTGCTATATTTTTAAGAAAATAAACTAGGTATTACATGACCTAGTTGTACTTGCAAAAATAACTATTTTTTTTGTTTTTCCACTCGATATCCAGTACTCATAGTGAAGTTCAATTAAATTTGGATTCGCACCGAGAAGTCCAGATTAGAGAGTAGCGCTCCCTAACAAATGCGACTTTGTACCCAGAGAGACTCGACTTCGAGATTTATGATTATGGATGAAGGAGTACTTACCACTCCATCACAATCCTAGTAAAACAAGTGAACATATATATAATATTAATTCAAATATTAGGTACTTACCTTTTCTCCTATTTTTCAATGTAATAGCCTTGGGCTATTCCACTTATATAATTTATTTTTAAGATTTTAAATTGAAAGCTCCAATTTTTTTTTCCAAAATAAAATTTTCTCACTCGTGTTTTTCAGTCATTAAAACATAAATATTCGTTGCAATTAAAACATACGTCTTTTAATACAATGATTAGACAAATCTCAATGAATACGTTGAATCTTAAAAAGAATAAGGGTGAGTATACTAGCTCATGAACAATTAGCCATTGAATTTGAAAAGGAGTTCACTTTAGATCCAATTGCACCATGAATATTGGCTTTTCTATTTATTATTAAACAAACACAATTGATGAACAAAAATGAAGTTATAATTATGAAATTAACTCTATCTATATATTATAGGAAAAAAATATTAAAAATATCTCTGAATTATTTGAAATAGATTAACTTTATTATATTCTTTATTAGTATATTTTTGGCTCCAAAAATTCTTTCACCATTAGTCAACTAGCTAAAAAGTGCTCTCCAACTAGTTAAATATAACTTTTTAAAATACCCTTCTGGCTAACGGTTATTTCATAAAAAAAATTGTCCAAATTTATTCTTTCCAAGCAACATGTGTTGTGATTGTTTTTTCTATAATTGTGGTGTTGGGGTTAACTTATACATGCACGATTAATTTTTTCCTTTATCTAGCATATATATGGCGAGATTTTATCCATCCCTTTAGACAGATGAGAAGAAATTATCTATTAATTTTGTCTTTGCTAATTAATATTCAAATTTAAAACTTATGATTCACAATTCATTTTATTGACCACTAAGCAACATTCCTGGCACGTATTAGGAAGAACTCATTATCAATTTCTAGATATATATATAATGTACTAGCATTTTACCAATTTTCTATATTTGTCTTGTTGTTACAACTAGATCATGATATATGTTCCTTTTGGTTGATGGCAGACCATATCTTAATTAAATCAAGATCAATATCTTTGTAATTTTTTCCCTTTTATAATTTGTGCATGATGGATTATTGCTAAAAGCAATACATAACATGACAAAAACTTATATACTGTAACCTATTAGGTATAAGTGCACTTTTTGTTTTCTTTGCTTACAGGTGAGGTCTTGTGTGTTTGACATAAATCCACTTTTAGCTCCATGTCACTTATTTGTGATTTTAATTGCTATATATTGGTTTGTGATCACACACCTAACCTTTATTTATTTTACGGAAAAAGGTCAAAAATATCTTTAATATTTGTGATCATAAGGTGTCAACGTTATTTAAAAGTTTAAGTATGCTTCAAAGCAGACAATACCTTGAGAGTTGCGTTTGAAAATAAGTTATTTTGACCCATTTTCTTCATATATAATTGTAAACATAAATATTCTTTGCAAGAGAAGGTGACCATTTTCATTGTATAATGTTGCTTAGCTAATCCAACTTTTGATATATATTGCACCATGAATATTGGCTTTTTTTCTATTAAACAAAAACAATTGGATGGACAATGAAGTTATAATCATTTCCTATCCAAATTCTGTGATCTTCTTCCATATTATATTCTATCATGAGATTCATGTGACTCCCCACCTGTTATCGAGACGAATTCAGAATTTAAAGTTATAAATTACTATAATGATCTTAAGTTGATATATACAATAATAACCAAGTTCACCGTTAAATATTTATCTATAGTAACTTGATGATCTCTAAACAAAAACATAAAGTGTGAGTAGAAGCTATTGATTTCATGTGAATCCGTAACTAGCTATAAGACTAGATCCACCTTGACCCACTCAATCTCATGACTCTCCCTAAAAAGTAAAAAAGAACAAACTAAATCATATTGTGCTGGATGCCATTATATATGTTTTTAGGATGTTTTAAGTCCTTTGTGATTTTCATGTATACAAAGGACAACTTGAGAAGAAGGCCTGTTGTGAGTGATCCTTGCACTTATCACATATAGTACTTGGATAGGCATGGAATTATTTTATCTAATTCCTCTAACTAAAAGGAACCCTAATTATTACTTTTGTTTCAATTTATGTGAATCTCTATTTGATACGACACAAAATTTAATAATTTTTTTTTTGATAAAGGTAGGTATTTAGCATGTTCATTGCTTGCAAACTTTTTTAGTAGGGCGGAGGAGGGAGATGTCATTCCTCACGTTTATCGTTGTACCTAGACTTCACTTTTTCAACATAACTTGTATAGTTTTAAACTTTTAATGCCCCTGCTCCTATCTCCAAGTGTATAATTCATTGATTTACTGAGTGACTTTTTCTTACCGCAACTAGTGTTGGAGTTCTTATCTTTTAAAGCTCTATCCGTCTTTCCCCTTCTTTGCTTATTAAAAAAGAGAGTCTAATATGGAGAAATTTTTGTTGGAACTGCTTCACCCTTAACCAGAGGTCTCGATTCGACTCCTGGGTATGGAGAAAATTTTGTTGGGAGCGCCACCTCCAAATAGGCCCTGCAGTGCGCGATCCGAATTTAGTCGGAGCTCCAAACACCGGGTTGGGAGAAAACGAGCCTAATTAATATGACTTCAAACAAGTGAGAAATGTCCTTTTTATGGTCTTAAACATATCATCGGAGACGAATCTAAGATTTAAAGTTTATGAAATTTTCTATAATAATCCCAATTATTTAGTGTACAATACTAATTGTGTTTGCATTCAAACATAATCACATAAAATTAAAACGAGATTAAAGAATTAAGAATGTTAAGCGTATGACGTGTCATTATTAGTTTAGGAGTATCTATCTCATTAAAGCTATAGATACTCAAGGCTAATTGATCACTAAGCTAACATTAGGAGAGGTGAGGAATGAGGTCAATCAAAAATTAATTAAATTCCTAGTTATATAGTGCCCCCACTTTGTTGAAATAATAATAAATTAGTAAAAGGCAATTAATATATTCTCCTTGAGTGCAACTTAATTAATCAGCAATAAGATTGAAAAGCTCAACAAAAAATTCCACTTCCCCTTAATTCTTTTCTTTAAAACAGTTAACAGTGTATATGCTTTCCCACTGTATCAAATCTTATTATAATGCAAATCTTAATGGAAATTTAATTCTTGGTCTCAATCATCAGAGTTTTTTTAATTAGTTTAATCCAATTTTTTGTATGATCCTAAATGAAGCTGGAAATTTGGACTTATCTAGAAATTGGAAATGTTGAAAGAAACATTTACCACTCCTTATTTGTGGTCGAGACTCAAAAAGTTAGGTATAGTCGAGCGGGTTCATCTGAGCTTTATTTGATAAAATGTTGTATTATTATTATATATGATTAAAATTATTCTTTTTAAGTATATAGTAAATGTTGAACCCCTTTAACTTCTTTGCGTGTTTATTTTTTCATATTTTAAATTTCTTAGTAAAAATTCTGGCTCCACCGCTGATTAATCATGGCCTAGTTGCTAGAAATTAATTTGTTGTATTAATTCATAGTTTATATTTAGTGACTATATATATGATCATGGTTAAATTATAATTGGTTTAAAACAAGTTGCTTGATCACTTTCAATATTTTTCTTATGTTGCCTCTTGACGTTAAAACTTGTTAAGAATGACATCATGGTAATAAGAGGGCTCCTATGAGATAACTAATTCTCCGTTTTCACGAGAGGAGTTGCTTTTGGTAATTAGCATTCTTCAATTTTAATCTTAAAACTATGGGTTCGATTTATCAAGAAAACAAAAAGATAAAAACTCCTATAAAGGGTTGAAAATAAAATAATATATGTTTCATCTATAAATAATTTCTTCAGAATCTATACTTGTAGTTTGAACTTCGATAAAAAAAATTGGGAATTTTTGGAAAAACTATATATAAAAAAAAAGAATTAGAGTTGAGTACTACTTAGGTTTTTTCATTGGCTAATACTTAGTTATGACAAGGATAAAAAGTTAATTAACATAATCTTCTTTTGTCATGTGATTCGACGATTGCTTTTTGTAATTTAAAAAAAAACTTTAGATTTGGAAATCTATTAGTAATTAGTACTCAATTATGTGACTAGTACACTTCTTGGATTTTATTATAGAAAAAAGAGGCGTCTTTTTGACTTTTTTTTAAAAATCATTTATTAAAATTAGAAGATGAAAGTGAAAGAACAAAGAGAAATAGTATAGCAAAAACCGGTGCCAATGTATAATTTTCAACTTTGTCTTTTAATCTATATTAAAGAAAAGTTTAATTTATATGAATATACTATTATTTTTTATTAAATTAGGTATATAATTATATTACATATTCGCTTTACCTAGATGTCTCATAAAAAGGATTAGAGAAGGAATCTAGATCCGAGAGTGTGGTCTAGTAATCCGTGAGATAAGATTTTAAGCTAGAATCATGAGGGTTTTGCATTCAAATTTCTAGCCTAGGTAGAATATACTCTTGCCCCTACCTTTCCATTTCAAGTTATATGTTGTGTTTCATTTTTATACGTCCGTAAAATAACTGTAATCAAGAGGGTTCTTTGATCATTTTATCTTTATTTATGTCTTAAGATATAATCTTTCTATTTAGGTGTATGTAGTCTTCAAAAACATTTATGTCTTCAAAATTACAACAGATAATTTGAGGCGGAGATCAGAGCAACAAGGCTAAAAGATCCCTTTGGATTTGGCCTAAATGACCTTAAATGTCAACATGATTTTCATTAAGTCAGTGGCTTCTCACCTAATTGTAGAAATTAATTCTATGGCTTTAGCCCTCAATGCATGAGGTATATTCCCTATAGAGCTACAATATATTGTAGACTTTAAAAGGGCTACATTCCAATTCTAGCTAGCTAGCTAGGCTAAGTAATAAGTAGTATGATGGAAAAAATTCTACAACTTGGATATGGATTAAACACATTTTACTTGCTGATTTGATTCTAATTAGTGGTAATCTAAAAAGCATTATCCTCAATTATCTACTAATAAGACTAAAATAACCTTAGATGCAATAATAATCTATTATGGGAAACATTCTGCGTACATCTTTATCATCTTCAGACTTCATTAGTGAAATTACACGAAAAATAAATATGAAGGGTCCAAGTCCAATTATTCTCAATGAAAAGAAATGTTTATATTATTATTGCTTTTACAAAGAATGGATGCTAGTCACACCTTTTCAAATTCCTAAAAGAATAGGTCAAACTCCCTCAACCTTTTGTTTTGTGATTCCTCTTACAAGCTAAGAATGGACCCTATTTCCACCTTTCTTTGCATGCTTTCTTATAATGTCTTTTTGAGTCTTGGTGCTCTAAAAAAGTTGAGGAAAGGATAAAGAATTAATCATAAGGGTATAATGGTCACCCTAAAAAGAATCAAAGGACAAGATTGTACTTTCAAACAAATCAGGGGGACATGTGATGAGATAGACGAGATTCTTTCAACATCAGTTAAAGTTTTTCGCTATGATTCTTAAGATAAATGGAGAAAAAATTCTAATAGCAAACGCTTCCTCTTTTAGTTGGTCCTACAAGATATTATAACTATATAGTCAGACCAGTAAGTTTCGGATATATAACAGAATACTTACAATAAAAGATGTTATTCCCATTGCTTATATAAAACTTTGTTATTGAAACACAAAGAAACCACATTACACTCAAAACCAAAAAAATGTTTTTGTTCACTTACCTTAATTCTCTGTCCAAAACACCTCAAAAGCTAAAGAAAAGAATGTTAGCAACATGGACACCAGACCAAGAACTCAACAAAGTGAGACTAAGGTCTGGTGCTGACATGAAGAGGAAACTTACATGGTATGATTTAGTAGCTCTTGGAGTTGGAGGAATGCTTGGTGTTGGAGTTTTTGTTACTACTGGCCCCGTTGCTCGAAAAACCTCTGGCCCTTCTGTTTTCATCTCTTATATAATTGCTGCTGTTTCTGCCCTTCTATCTTCCTTGTGTTATACTGAGTTCTCTGTTGATGTTCCTGTTGCTGGTGGTGCTTTTAGTTATCTCCGAGTTACTTTTGGTAAGGATTTAACTTATATATACTAACTGACACATCATCTAAAAGATAACTGTCCTTATAAACTAGGTAGGGTTTGTTTTTCCGACTGTCACTTAACTAATAGGAGTAGTTATTATCTCATAAAGTCACTTTTCTTCTTGATTCCAATTTTTCAACAAAAGTGACTTTCTGAGATAATAACTCTTAGTTGAGTGACTTTTTGAAACAATAACTCGTGAAGGTAGATAGCAAGTTAGTATAGAACTCCATGTTGTTATAGATATTAACATGTTGAAACTAAATGGATGCAGGGGAATTTGTGGGATACTTTGCAGGAGCAAATATATTAATGGAATATGTGTTATCAAATGCTGCTGTTTCAAGAAGTTTTACAGAGTATTTGTCATGTGCTTTTGGTAGGAATGATCCAAATTCATGGAGAATCCATGTACATGGTTTAATGCAAGGTTACAACATGTTGGATTTCCCGGCAGTCGCGTTGATTGTTGTCCTCACTATTTGCTTGTGTCATAGGTATGTTAGCTATACAGTCAAATCTCTTTATAACAACATCATATATTCAAATAGAAAATGATTGTTATAGAAACGTCAGACTGTATGATAATTTGAGTACTTTTTAGTGGTTTTTTGATAATGATATATCTATTTTGCAGCACTAAAGAGAGCTCAATGTTGAACCTAATAATGACAGCATTCCATGTGGTGTTTTTTGGATTTATAATAATAGCTGGATTTTGCAATGGGAAGGTTGAAAACTTAGTAAAGCCAGGAGGAATAGCTCCATATGGTGT
>JAJOOO010031668.1:0-24051 GCA_029582685.1 Solanum piurae
AAAGTCTTCCGCTTGCTATTTATTGAAAGTATCTTCGTGTGTGAAGAAAGTTTTAATTCCTTATGGTTTTGGTGTCTATGCGATGAATGAATGCTAAGAGGCTTGTATTAGACCTCTTTGAGGTCGAGTACGCCGGTTACGACTAGAGGGTGCTCCCGGGTCGTGACAATTTTGATAGAATTAGTGTACTCAAATTTATATTTTGTCTCAATATCTGATGAAAATCCTTTAGTTTCAGGTATTTGGAGTTTGAGGTAAAGCATGGACACTACTTGGCAAGAAGGAACAAGGCGGCTGAAAAGAACGAAGAAATAAAGGCCAGAAGATCGCCGAGCCCAGTTGGCAAGTCGCCGATCGGCCTGGAAATCGCCTTTTGTTCTAGTGCGCTGAGCCCTAAAGGAAAAGGTCAAGTTGGCAATGAAATGAAGCAGTCGGCGTGTCGCCGAACAGTTCCGCGAAGCAGTATCATATCGCCCAACGATTCAAAAGGTGAAGAGGCTAAAGGCTAAAGAAGGAAGGCAATGAAATCGACCAAACGACAGATCACCGAATGTATCAGCGCCCCGACTAACTTCACCGAAGGATCCTTCGGAGCACATTTTCAAATACTATAAATACTTGTTTAAATTTTTAGCTTAGTATCATATCACTATTATTCTTAGAACGTTTTACAGTTTTTAGAGTGTTTAAATTTTAGAGGGTTTTGGAGACTTTGTTGTAAGACCTTGAAGATTCAAAGGGTTTCAACTCCAAGAAATTGGGCTTGGGTCTCGAATATTCTTCACTCTTGACGTATTTTAAGACTTAATCCTTCATACCCATTTGATTGAAACTGATATTGGTATAAATTTTTATCTCTTTTACATGTCTAGCTAAAACACCAATTCTTGGAGTGTGATTTTGTGAATATGGGTTAGATAACCTGTTTGGTCCTGCTTGTTGATGGTTTATTTGTTATTTAAATGTGATTTCATTTAGTATTTTTGTATGAACTTAATGGAGTTGTAGTTGCAAATACGATTTCATCTTAGTGTTTTTGGCTTGATCGAGAGACAGATCGTAAAACTAAGACTACTAAATTGATAGTCGGTGGTATTGGGTCGACATGGGTTCAGCTCGATAGAGTGAATCCTAGTCTTTCTCCAACACATTCAGCTCTAAAGAGTGAGTGGGCAAAGGCGGAGGCTGTGCTTAAAGTGGCAGCTCGGTGTTCGAGAGAAATCGAGTCGATTCGGGGTAAGTTTCTCGAGAGAGAATTTACCCCCACTATAGTCTAGCCTAGTCATAAATACTCAACAATTTACTATTAAAAGCATGTACCCAACAGTTTAGTTTATCCCGTATTCCTATCACATCCCAAGAATCCCGTCTCTCTATATAATTTTGGTATATTTTCGTTGTTATTATAGTTGTTAATTATTAGAAAACCCCCCATTGATAATTGACGCTTGCATCACCCCCTTTAGATTTAGTATGTTTATATTCGATAATGTCTATAGCTATGACTAATTAGAACTAAATTTTACTTTTCTATTAATTCTCAAAACCACTCACTTGGGATTCGACCCCAACCCTTGGTTGGGTTACTTTACTATTGTACGATCGTAGACACTCGAATTGAAAGGTGTGTCTTGATTACGCAAACATCACTTGTCCACTCGGTTCTAAGAAAAAATTCCCACAGAATAGTCATTAATCTTAACTTGTCTTATTATGGAAAGGCACAATCAATTAGCCAATCAAAGCTAGAGTTCATTAGAATAGCTCCTTAGTCTTGATTCAACTTAGGTGAGAAAATCATTCACCTTATGAATCCTTTATTTGAGAAAACCCTATCACATTCCTTTTTTGAGTAGTATGTGAGAAATTCTTTCACAACTACAACAAAAACATTGGTGCCTTTCTCTTAAAGCAGCTTCAAATCATTTTTATCAATTTCATAAAAAAACATATATATCTTCATATATTCAAATTTTATAGTTCAAAAGCTTCATCATATGATCACAGTCTAGAATTAATGGATCATCCATGGGCTCATGTGAATTCAACTTAAAAACTTGCAATTCTCTCAATTCATGCAGAAAAAGACATAAAACAATCAATTGGATAATAATCTTAAAGAATCCATGTGAAGGATAAAACACCTAACTTCAATTGCAGATTCTAATTTGTAAAATTGGAAAATTCAGAATTCCTAGGAAGGAAAGGAGTCCATAGGTCAAAAATATGATATCTTGATTTCAAAATTCCTCAATCAATGGTAAATTTGGAGACTTGATCTTGAAACCATGGACTTCTTCTTCAAGCTTTTGTGAGAGAAATTTTGGGGATGAACTTCGACGGATTTGTAGAAATTTAAAAAAGATTTAGAGTAGTTAGATTTTCGGCTTAAAAAACTTATATAGGGTTGAGGATTAGTAATAAAACGACTTAGTTAAGGCATTACTCAATTAGGGAAAACACCAGAAATCCCTTTAAATATAACTGTCAACCACTATCTGCGGTTGGACCGTCTACATACCGTAATGGTCATTCGTAGAAAGTGATCAGAGACACTTAATTTGGCCAACTTTCAATGGAATCCATGTACGGCTCGTATGTCTTCCTATAGTCCATACATGCCAACCATAGAAATAAACATTAAGCTTTAACAATTCACTAAGTTTGGGGATTACCTAACTGACCTTCCTATGACTCGTCAAATTTATGATGGATCGTCCTATTAACCCGTAAAAAGGATCCTTGGACTTGTTTTGAAGAATTTATTTTCCCACTACCTACAGTTGTCACCTACGGCCCATTGAAGTTTATACGGTCAGTAGATGAGAACCATAGACACAAACACCAATTCAAAACTACTTTTTTCCTACTTTTCCGAAGCCAAGGTTCTATAGAACCCACTGATGAACTCCTAACATACCTTGATCTTGAATCCCTAAGCAATTTATGGAAAAAAAAATACTTGAACTTGAAGAACTCTAGAATCCCTCTTCTTTTTCCTTTAGATGTGACAGATATACTGGGAAGGATAAATTTGGATTGAATTTGGTAATTAGGGGAATGAGTAGATTTATGACTAAATAAGATTTATAAGGGATTATTTATAGGAAAAACTATGTAGTATAGGAATTAGGTGCATAGGAAAAGATAAAAACACCCTTTAGAATTATTGTAGGTCTACCTTACGGTTGCGACCTATGGATTGTAAAATAAACTACGGACCATACTAGGTAACTTTAGGTCGAGTTATTAGGGCCTTAAATCTTGATAAATTCAACCGCTCATTTCTATGGATCATCTAAATTCCTACGGTTCGTATACCCCATTTGTAGACTTCAACTTTCTACTCAAAATTTCACTAATCTGGAACCTTCATGCGGTTCGTAGTCCATTCGATAGACCATCTAGTCAATCATAGAATGCGTTACTTGGCTTGATTTCCAAAATAATATTCCCACTTCCTACAAGAGTAGTCTATGATCCGTAGAACTTCCTCGAGCCGTAGACTGGTCTTGCGGAATTGAACAGAAGCCATTTTTTGGCCTTCTTTCCTTTTCCGAATTCTGAGATGGTACAAGTTGACTACCTTAAGTCTATTGAGGTTCAGTAGTGAGAACATCCTAATATTTTCAAAAGAATTTCTTAACGAAGAATGATTTTTAGTTACAGAATCTTGGAAGCATAGAAAGTTATTATGCAAGAAATATAGTCTGAACGGCCTACAAGATGATACGTACAATAGGTATAGTAACATGAAGACTTCATAGGAACTCTAGGATGCTTTAAAAAGAAGTAAAAAAATGAAAGATGTCGGAATTAATATATTCATTGTGGCAAAGTTCATAGTCTACAAGATTGTAGACAGTAAAGCTATTGTTACCCAGTTAAGGAGTTGTAGGTTATAATCCATGACCTCCTTGCCGAAGGTGTAATTTTATATAATAAATGTATTTGATATATTAAAAAAAAATTAATTCTCACATAATCTTTAATATAGGATGACTCTTGCAGAATTTTGGCATGCTAGAAATGAAGATCCATTCCCATCACCATTTCCTTATTGAGGCTTGGGGTTAGACACTCTATCTTTGTTGAACTTAGGATCTGGCACTTTGGAAGAACCTTGATCGGAAAACCTTTGCTGGAACCTAGAACGACCATGTCCATCGAACCTTTAATGTGAAAAGTCACCATCAACGGTATTTTGACCTCTTTGCCTCCCTAAACGTTTCCTTAAGCCTCTCCACTTAAATTGTTTGAACATAAATAATTAGACAAGAAATGTCCATTTCCTTAATGAGCATGGCAGTACGACATTCCTTAATCACTATTTCGTACACTCCTAAAAAAACTTACTCATCTTTTCCCTAGAGTCAAAAACCATTGTAGGAGCATATCTAGAAAATTGTGTGAATATGAAGGCATATTTTTCACACTCATATTTCCTTAACAAGGTTAATGAATACAAGTACATTTGCCTCCCTCATCTCAAGATGAAATAACCCATAAAATAAATCAACCTTAAACGTCTCCCAATCAAGAGGACCCACATCATTTTCCCCATTTTTCATTATTGGTTGAACCAAACTTGAGCAACACCCTTAAGTTCATAAGCCTTCAATTTCTCCTTTTCCACCGACGTCACACCCATGATCATCAAAATATTGTACACCTCATTAGTGAAATTTTGAGGGTTTTCCTCAATCTTGGAACCATGAAAATCTGGTGGATTCATCCTCGTGAAGTCGCTTACTCTAGTTACCACCTTACCTACATTTGGTATCACGGGGACCATAACCTTCCTATTAGCTTGATCCATCATGACTTGGGTCAACATTTGAAAATGAGCTCAAAACTCTGCACTAGTCACTTGCTGGGCCAAAGGGTCAGTAGATACTTGAAGACATTCTTGAGGGGCTTCTTGGTCCACATTTTCTCCCGCAATCCTTCTATTGTATGCTCTTCAAGGGGGCATGTCTTGAAAAACATCGGATAACGATTAGGAGAGAGACTTACACAGTTATATTTTGTCACATGAATTTATAGTGATTAAAGAAGTTGAATTTCCTAAACATCTTATAGCCTCCTATTCAAAAATATTGTGCGCTTCACACTTTTAAACAAGACTCTTCTTGACATTGCTTTCGAGACATCCTAGGACTTTCCTATGACTTATGCTCTGAATACCAAGTTTGTCACAACCCAAAGTATACCTAGGTGTAACATGATGTATAGGACCCCGAGAGGCCCTACACAGACTACTTAGCATACATCATACAAGTTAATAAAAGTAAAGAATTCAAAGGATAACATTTTCATATTTCAAAGAGTTTGACATGGTGGGTTTGTAATGTACGTCTCAATAAGCCATCTAATACATCAAAACAAAAGTGAATTGAACGTAACTCATACATCACATACAAAGTTTGAAAATGGAAATGAAAAAAACAAATATACGTATCTCGGTCCTCATAACATGAGAACTCACCAATCTTTAAAGCCAAGGAAACCCACCAGCCACAAGTATGGAAGGTAGGAGCAGCAACCCTACATTAGTGAAACAATGTAGGCACAAATAAACGTAAGTACATGGAATGTACATAGTATGGGGTAATATGCATAATATAGGCATGATAGCATCAACGTCATAAAAAAAGTAAGGCATGAACAATATTTGAACATTTAAAAGCTTAACAAAGGAATGACATGTAAATCACAAAATGTGGTCAAAGACATTAACATAAAAGACATATAAATCTTTGAATAACATATTCATTTTGTAGGATATATGCTTTGACCGATAATAAGACCATGAGAGCGATATCATAGATCCTCTATATCCCTCATAATGAAGAAGGTGAAACTACTTTCCAAGGTCGAATCTGTACATATCATCTTTTGCTAAACTGGATCCACTAGCTAGGTAATTTAATACAATCCTACCGATGACACACAGTTGGGTTCTAGAGGTTACTACTAGAGTATACCCTATTTGAGCCTCCACCACAAAGCTCTTTCGGTGCTAAGTCTAAATCCCAGCAGAATATATAACAACCATATATCAAAGTGACATTGGAAAGACATTGATCAATTCACATCCATGCTTTTTAGATCAAAACATATAATAACTCCTTAAATATAATTCAACATGGATAATAAAACCTTTCATGAATGTGCATCCATATGTGAGAAATACCTTTCAAAATTATAATCATCATAGAACATTAGAAAATCTTTCACAATAATATTTATACTTTCCTTTAAAAGCATCCTCAAATCGTTTACAATAGCTTCATAAAAACATGCATATCTTCATAAATTCATAGTTTATACGTTCAACATAGATTTATAATTGAAAATCATATATTAGGTATGTTTGTAACACACCAAATCTGAAAGAAGGTAAGACAACATTTTTTAGAAGTTGTAGGAGCCAACACACAGAGGCCACCTGTGGCCCGTGGATGGGACCACAGATCGTAGGTGTGGTACGTAGATTGCACTCCCCTAACAGACCCTGAAGGCCCATGACCACAGCTTGACCAATAGACCGTCGGTCAGAACAGGGTCCGTGGTTGGGGGCTCGTGGTTCTCTCGCCCAAAAATATGTTTCAAACCACGAACGATGGTGGTGCAGGATGGACCGTCGTCCTTTCCATGATCCGCCAGTCGTGGCCATGAATGGAGGCTGACATTTAGGTTTAGGGGAAGTTGGGTCTTTTCCTCATTATTTTATCCCTAAACTATGTCATTTTACCCTGACCCCTATATAAATGATTAAATCCCGAAATTAGTTCATTCACTTCATTCTCTTAAAATTCACCAAAAAAAAGAACTCTCAAATATTTCTCTCACTAGAAAGCTTGAAGAAGAAGGATTCAACCTAGGGTTTTAGGTCATGTCTCAATTCCTTCATTGAAGATATGCAATTGGCTTTAAGGTATGATATTTTTCATCCATAGATTCCTTCCATTCAGGGAGTTCCCAAATTCCTCTATTTTCAAAGTTAGAAATCCCCAATTGAGTTAGGGTTTTCTTCTATTGTCATGAGCTTTTTTTTAATTATTGATGTAAATGATTGAATTATGATCTCTTATGCATGAATTGATGAAGTACTATGTTTTTATGATCATTTCCCCATGAATCCATGTAATCCCCATGTTTTCAAGTTATGATCATATGATGTGAGATTTTTATTATGAAGGAAGAGTTTTATGAAATGAAACATGTATTAATAGAGTTACATGAATTTACTATGAAATCTATATCTAACAAATATTCTCTAATTGTTGATGATTAAAAGTGGGTTTTAAACCTTGAAAGGTAAATTATGGAATTATGCATGTTCTTATGAAATTTATGCAAATGTTTTAAGGATGCGTTGACAGTAAAGTATCAATAATGATGTTGTTGTTGTGTTGTTGAAAGGATTTGTTCATATACACATGAAAGCATAATGTGAAAGGTTTTCACACATATTAAAGGTTTTCTAAGCTTGAAAGGTCTTCTCACCTAATGGAATCAATGATTAAAATCTGTCCTAATGAAATCTAGCTTGGATTGCTTATTGAATGATACCTTTACATGGATGATGACTTATCCTAGATTGGCAAGATTACATGCCCTTCCATTTATAATAAGAACAAGTAAGAAATGACTATTCCATGAGATTTATACTTAGAACTGAGAGGATATTTAGATGGAAGCTCTCACGTTAATAGAGGTCAGGTTTCTAGAAGCAATCTCCTTGTCCCTTACCTATGTTCCCTAATAGGATGATCGTCTAGATAGACATTAGCTAGTGGATCCACATAAGCTGAAGTTCATGGTCCTTACATTGGCAAGTAGGACAACCCTTTTCGGTGTTGGAGACACTGGAGAATCCTGTTATAGCTTAAATGGTTTCTATTTCAGTTAAGGCTAATTCCCACAATAATAATGAACTAAGGTTACTTCAAGAAGTGCCTCATATGTGTTGAAAATATTTAATGATGTTAGTTTGCATTGACCATGTTTTAGGGCTTATGTTTTCTAACCCTTTTATATCATGTTTTAGCTTGGTCAATTGCATGTCAATAAATGTCCCCTTTTAGCATGATTTAAATGTTTTATGTATAGCTAACACATTTGGTACATTGTTTTGTACTAACGGGTACTCTTGCCTACATTTATCTTAATGGGGGGTTTAACAGTCAGGTTTCTCAGTTTTATGGCTAGTTGTTGATTTCAAGGTTCTCGAGTTTTGGTGAGTCATCATTATTTGAGGAAGGACTTTCATTGTTCTTAGTTTCCTTCTTGTATTTCCAGTTTTTGGACATGATGTATGGGCTAGGCCCAATTCCATTCTATTGAACTAGATGGCTAATGAGACAAATGTTTTAGACTTATACTTTTCTTCAATAAAACTATTCGACATGAAATGTTGTTATACTTAAATTATTATTTTCTTATGTTATGAATTCTAAATGGCTTGTATGGGGTCTCTCTGGGTCCTATACGCTATGTTACATTTAAGGGGGTACCCCTGGGTCATGACAAACTTGGTATCACAAAACAAGGTTTAGAATGGTCCTAGGATGTCTCATAAGCCACGTCGAGTAGACTCTTGTTCATGAGTGTGAAGGGCACGACATTTTTGAATGACAGGCTATAAGATGATTAGGAAACTCTACTGCGTTCATTACTCTAAAGTCGTACGTTAAAGTTTAACTCTATAAGTTCTCTCTCCTAATCCTTATTCGACTCGATCTCTATATGATATGTCTACTCGAAGAGCTTATGCTAGAGGGAATGTGACGGAGAATGCAGAATAAGAAGCTCCTCCCTAACCTCATCAAGTTTCGGTCAATCCTTTATCCGAGCAAGTGATTGATCCGGAGTATAGGGATGATTTTCAAGTGTTGGCTCAAGTTGTGACTGCCCAAGCCAATAGGGAGATTGTGGTTCCTTTAAACCCAATATGGGTACGGTGGCATCTAGAGTGAGGGACTTCACTAGAATGAAACCTCTGAAGTTTTGTGGTTCTTAGGTTAAGGAAGATTCTCAAGAGTTCATTGATGAGGTCTATAAAGTTTTGATGATCATGGGAGTGACACAGGTGAAAAAGGTGGAGTTCGATGCTTATCAACTTAAAGGTGTGGCTCAAAGATGGTACAACCAATGAAAAAAGGGAAGCCGGAAGATGCGGGTCCTCTTGATTGGGAGAAATTTAAGGTCACTTTTCTTAATAGGTTCATTCCCATTGAGATGAGGGAAGCAAAGGTGGTTGAGTTTATCAACCTTCGTCAAGGAAGTATGAGTGTGAGGGAATATGCTTTGAAGTTAATACAATTGTCTAAATATGCTCCAATAATGGTGGCTGATACAAGGGAAAGGATGAGTAAGTTCGTTTTGGGTGTGTCCAAAATGGTAAATAAAAAGTGTCGTACCACCATGCTCATCAATGACACGGACATCTCTTGTCTCATGGTTCATGCTCAACAAATCGAAGATGAGATACTTAAGTAAACGTCTAGGGAGATAAAGAGGGCTAAAACTGTTGATGGTAGTTTCTCTCATGCAAGGTCTAAGGGACATGGTCATCCTAGATTTCGACAAAAATTTTCCTCTCAAGGTTCCTCCAATGCTCCTCCTAAGTTCAACAAAGATAGGGTGTCTAACCCTAAGCCTCAAGGAGGAAATGGTAGTAGATCTTCACTGCCCATGTCTACTTGTAATAGGTGTGGAAAGAAGCACGAGGGTAAGTGCCTAGCCAAAAGGGATAGTTGCTTTCGTTGTGGTAAAAGTTTTCATAAGATGACGGATTGCCCAATGCTCATGGCTAGAGGAAGAGAGGGCTAGCAAGCTTCTCCTAGAGTTTTGGGTCCCACTGCTCCTAAGCAAAACCGATTCTATGCACTTGAGGCTCGTGGTTGACAAGAGGGTTCTCCCATGTGGTTACCGGTATGTTGAATTTTTCGAACTTGATGTTTATGCTTTACTTTATCCAAGTGTTACCTTGTCTTTCCTGACACCATATGTGGATATGAGGTTTGATGTTCTTCCAGATGAGTTGTTAAATCCTTTTTTTGTCTTTACTCCTGTTGGTGATTTTATTATGGCTAAGACGGTCTATACAAAATGTCCCGTCTCCTTGTCCTATAGAGTTACTAGTGTTGACTTTGTAGAGCTTGATATGCTATAATTTGATGTTATGCTTTGTATGGATTTGTTTCACTCATGTTATGCTTCTATCAATTGTAAAACTCGTGTCGTAAAGTTTGAGTTCCCGAATGAGCATGTCCAAGAGTTGAAAAGGACTTTTTCTATGCCTAAGGGTCAGTTTGTCTCTTGTCTTAAAGGTAGAAAGATGATTTCTAAGGGTTGCATTTACAATTAAGTTAGGGTGAGGGATGTGGATTCTGAGTAGAGGGTAAGACAACATATTTAAGAAGCAGCATGAGCCAACCAACGGAGGCCATCCACGGTCCGTGGATGGGACCACAGATCGTAGGTGTGGTCCGTGGATGGTACTCTCCAAACAGACCCTGAAGGCCTATGACCACGGCCTGACAAACAGATCGTTGGTCAGACCACAGTCAGTGGTTGGGGTCCCGTACTTCACTGGCACAAAAATATGTTTCTGACGAAGAACGATGATCGTGAACGAAGGACCGTCATCCTATACACGGTCCATAGGTCGTGGCCATGAATGGAGGACTGACGATTAAGTTTTGGGGCAGTTGGATCTTTTCCTTATTATTTTATCCCTTTACTACATCATTTTACCCTCTAAGACCCTTATATAAGTGATTTCAACCCCCAAATTAGTTCATTCACTTCATTCTCTTCAAATTCACACAAAAGAAGAAATTGTAAATATTTCTATCTCTAAAATGCTTGAAGAAGAAGGATTCAACCTAGGGTTTCAAGTCAAGTCTCAATTACTCCATTGAAGATAAGCAATTGTCTTTGAGGTATGATAGTTTTCATCCCAGAATTCCTTCTATTAATGGAGTTCCAAAATTCCTCTATTTTCAAAGTTAAAAATCCCAATTCAGTTAGGATTTTCTTCAATTGTCATGGGTTCTTTTGATTATTGATTTAAATGGTTGAATTATTATCTCTTATGCATGAATTGATGAAATACTATGATTTTATGATTTTTTTCCTCATGAACCCATGTAATCCCCATGTTTTCTAGTTATAATCATATGATGTGGAATTTTGATTATGAAGGAAGACTTTTATGAAATCAAGCATGTATTAATAGAGTTACATTAATTTATGATGAAATCCATATCTAACCCATATTTTCTAATTGTTGATGATTGAAAGTTTGTTTTGAACCTTGAAAGGTAAATTATGGAATTATGCATGTTCTTAGGAAATGTAAGCAAATGTTTTAAGGATGATGTTGTTGTTGTGTTGTTGAAAAGACTTTCTAATATACACATGAACGCATGATGTGAAAGGTATTCTCACATAATAAAGGGTTCTAAGGTGGAAAGGTCTTCTCGCCTAATTGAATCAAAGATTAAGAGTTATCCTAATGGAATCTCGCTTGTATTGCTTATTGAATGATAGCTTTTCATGGATTATGACTTGGCTTGGATTGGCAAGATGACGTGCCCTTCGATGGATAACAAGAACAAGTAAGAAATGATTATTCTATGGGATTTATGCTTAGCACCGAGAGGATATTGAGATGGAAGTTCTCCCATTAGTAGAAGTCGGTTTTAGAAGCAATATAGTTATCCCTTACTTATGTGCCCCCATTGGATGATTGTCTAGATAGACATTAGCTAGTTGATCCACATAAGCTAGAAGTTCATGGTCCTTACCTTGGCAAGTAGGACAACCCTTTTCGGTGTGGGAGACACCAGGGGATCATGTTATAGCTCACATGGTCTCTATGCCAGTTAAGGCTAATTCCCATAATAATAATGAACCAAGGTTACTCTAAGAAGTATCTCATATGTGTTCAAAGGATTTGATGACGTTAGCTTGCATTGACCATGTTTTATGACTTATGTTTTCTAACAATTTTATATCATGTTTTAGCTTGGTCAATTGCATGTCATGAGTGTCCCCTTTTAGAATGATTTAATTTTTTTATGCATAGTTATCATACTTGGTACATTGTTTTGTACTAACACATACTCTTGCCTATATTTCCCCAAATTTAGGGTCTGACAGTCAGGTTTCGTAGTTTCGTGGCTAGTGGTTGATTTTGAGGTTCTTGAGCATTGGTGAATCCTCATGCTTCGAGGATGGACTTTCATTGTTCTTCATTTCCTTCTTGTATTTCTAGTTTTTGGACATGATGTATGGGCTAGGCCCTATTTCATTCTATTGTACTAGATGGCTAGTGAGACAAGTGTTTTAGACTTTAGTTTTACTTTAATGAATCTATTGGACTTGAATGTTGTTTTACTTCCATTGTTCTATTTCATATGATATGAATGTTAAGTGGCTTGTATGGGGTCCTATACGCCATGTACATCTAAAGGGGTACGCATGGGTCGTGACCATGTATCATCATGATTTAAACTAAATATCATGTATTAACATTGAATCATGCATTGGAAGGCTTGTCAAAAATAATAAATCATAATTGAATGAAACACGTGAAGATTGAATTGACACCCTAACTTGATCAATTGAAATTGAATTGAGAAATTTGAAACCTTGGGGACCCCATGAAAGAATGGATTCCATGGGTGGAATACCCACATAAGGGTCTACTAAAATCCCACAAAGAATGACGAATTGGAGACTTGAATTTGAATCCTAGCTACTTCTTCTTCTTTTTCTTCCTTGGGATGAGAGGAATTGAGGAAGTGAATTTGGTTTGGTTTTGGGAAATTAGGAGAATGGGGTTGTAGTGGGTAGTTTTAGGATCTAAAAGCTTTATATAGGGCTTAGGGTAGAATACAAAACTCCATAGTTTGGATTTAAAACAATTAGGAAAAATACTTAATAACCCCTTAAAATAACTGCAGAAACTCTTGTACAGTCTGGAATTACGGTCCGTAGAATTTCATACGGACCATACTGGTCAACAGTAGTAAAGTTGAGAAATCATAATTTTGTACCAACTTTTGACGGTCTTTGCCTACAGCTTATTAAAATTTCACTAATGTTTGTAACCTACCTACACGACCTATCTACGGCTCATACAAAGACTGATGGGTCATCCCGGTGAGCCGTAGAATAGTGTAGAGGACTTGATTTTAGAAAATGGTTTCCCTCGTCCTATGGTTCATATATGGGACCTGTCGAACCAGACTGCAATACAAAAATTGCTTTTCTTTCTTTTTCAATTGTAAAGGTGTTACATTATCTCCCCCTTGGGATCATTCATTCTCGAATGGAACTCAAGGCAACACAAGGAGGGTAGGGGAGAAGATAAAACAGCCCTACAAGAATGCAACATCATCAAACACACATTAACATATTCAAAACATCATTGCATAAAGCACACATGTAAAAATACTCAAATGCACATAATCATGAAGTAATCAATCAAGCTAACACATTTCCTCAAAAATATCAAATTTTCATGAGCATGCATGTATGAGGAAACACGAGACCAACTAGGACATATGAATTCGAATGAATGACCCATGAGGAGCTAAATACCTCAAGTTAGAGTAGGATTAGCGGAAAAGAGATGGAGATAATGGGACATCATATTGGCCTCGGCCTACCAAGTGGCTCCCTCAACCCCTTGATTCCTTCATAAGTCCTTTACAGATGCAACTTCCTTATTTATCAATTTCTTAATTTGCTGGTCTAAAATCTCGTTCGAAACTTCTTCATAAGAGAGCTCTCATTCATACCAAGGAAGTCCAGTAGTCTAATAGATGTCCAATTTCCAACACATTTCTTCAACATTGAGACATGAAAAAGTTGATGAACCAATGCTAAGTCATTAGGCAAATCAAGTTCATATACAAATTTACCAATATACCTCAAAATCTGATATGGGCCACATAACGGGTCTAAGATTCCTTTCCTTTCCAAATCTCATCTCACCCTTCATTGGTGAAATTTTCAAGTAAATCCAATAATTCACATCAAAGTCAAGGTCTTTTCTTCTAACATTGAAATAAGACTTTTGCCGACTTTCAGCCGTTTTCAATTTCTCTAATAAGCCTAACCTTCATCATAGTCTCGTGTAGAAACCCAGGACCTAACAATGTAATCTCACCCTCTTCAAAGCACCATATATAAGATCTACACCTCCTACCATAAAGAGCCTCAAAACAGAGCCATACCAAGGTTTGAATGATATTTTTCTAAGCAAAACTCAATCAAAGGAAAATGATTATCCAAATTATCCTTTAAGTCAATCTCACAAGCTCTCAACATATATTTCAAAGTTTGGATAGCATGCTATGCTTGTCCATCTGTTTGAGTATAAAATGTCGTACTAAGTTTAACGTGAGTACCAAGGCCATTTTGGAAGGGCCTTTAGGTCCTTTTGCTTGAATACATATTGCAAACTTTTTTGGTCTGTAAAAACATCAACATGGACACAATACAAATAATGCCTCCAAACCTTTAAGGAAAATTAACCGCCATTTGTTCAAAATCATGGGTAGGATAGTTCTTTTCATTAAATTTGAGTAATCTTGAAGCATATGAAATAGACTTCCCATTTTGCATAATAACACACCTTAATCCACTCCTTGAAGTGTCACAATAATCAATACCCCACCGGACCCGTCCGGTTAAGTCAACACTAGAGTGGAAGTAACTCTTCTTTTAATTCTTGGATACTCCACTCACATGCTTCCGATCATAAGAACTTAACTTTGTTTTGGGTTAATGTAGTCAATGGAGAGGAAATCATAACAAACCCTTCCACGAACCTACTATAATAACCAACAAAACCCAAGAAACTTTAAATATCTAACGTAAATAAAGGTCTAGGAATATTCAGAACCACATCCATCTTCTTATAATCTACCTCAATACCTTACCAGAAATAATCTGACCAAGAAAAACCACGAATCACAACCAAAACTCTCATTTATTAAACATCACAAATAGTTGTTGGTCCTTGAGCACTTGTAACACAATTTTTAGATGATCGACACGGTCATTCTCATTTCTTGAGTTCAAAAATCTGTCTTCGGAATGTTATTTTCCTTCACCCTCAATCGGTGATAACCTGACAGAGGTCGATCTTAGAGAAGTAACTCGCACCATGGAGTTGATAAAAAAAAATCATCTATCCTTGGAAGAGGATACTTATTCGTATGAGTAACCTTGTTCAATTTTTAGTAGTCAATACATATGCAAAGTGAACTATCTTTCTATTGAACAAACAAAACTGGAGCACCCCATAGAGAGATACACGGTCGGATAAAACCCTTATCCAACTAGTCTTTTAATTGTTTTTTTAATTCCATAAGATATGTCGGAGCCATATGGTAAGGAGGAATAGAAATAGGTTGCTTATCTAGGAGAATGTCAATACCAAAGTCTATTTTCCTTTCGACAAGAACATAGGGTAAATCATTGGGGAACACTTCAGAACCTCATTTAATATGGGGACCTACTCAAGAATAAGGGTTTGGAAATTCGTATCCCTACCCCCAAACAAAATGATATATGAAACCCTTAGAAGTTATTTTTCTAGAATAAAGAAAAGAAACAAATTGACCCCTTGGCATAGAATTTCCCGTTTCCACTCTAGGACGGGTTCATTTTGAAATTTAAACTTGACCACTCGGGTTCCAGAATCAACAGATTCATAACATGAATGGAGCCAATTCATACCAAGAATAGCATTGAAATCTAAAATATCAAACTCTACTAGATCAACATGAGTGACTCAATGGGATAAAGAGACTGGGAAATATTTATAGACTACTTTTGCCTTGATAGATTCACCAATAGGTGCTGAGACAGAAAAATGTCTGACAACTTATCCGGAGAAACATCAAACCCCATATCTATACATGGTGTCACAAAAGACAAGGTATCACCTGAATCAAGTAAGACATAAACATCAATAGGAAAGACTTTGAACATATTTGTTACAATATAAGGAGAACCCTCTCGATCATTATGAGTTTGTAGTGCAAAGAATTTATTTTTCTTTGGAGCACTTGAACCCGAACCTGTAGGCAGAGCTTTCCTACATTCCTTTACCTTGTCAATTCTAGATAGAGAATCTCTCAAGCGGTTACCACTTTTACCACAACCAAAGCAATTATCCGTACCCATCAAGTATTTCCTCGAATGACTCTTGCCACACTTTTGGCATACAGGAACCAAAGATCCATTTTATCATAATTTCCTCCTTGAGGCTTAGTCTTAGATACCCTATCTTTGTTGAACTTAAGAGAAGGAGCAGTGGAGGAACCTTTACTGGAAAACCTTTGCCGGAGCCTAGAAAGACCATGTCTATAGGACCTTGAATATGAAAAGTCACCATCACCAATCTTTGCTATATTTTCCTCCCTAGACCTTTCTTTAAGTTTGTCCTCTTTCATTTGTTGAGAATGAATCATTAGATGAGAAATTTCCATTTCCTTAATGAGCATGGTGGTATGACATTCCTTAACAACCATCACGGACATATGCAAAACAAACTTACTCATCTTTGCCCTACAGTAAGAAACAATAGTAGGAGAATATAGAGACAATTGTGCATATTTCTTTGATGAAGGTGAATGAATTAAAGTACTGTTGACTCCCTCATCATGAGGGGAAAGAACCTCTCAATAAAAACAACCTTCAACATTTCCCAATAAAAATGACCCTCATCAACCACCATCTTTTCTTCTGTTGGTTGAATAAAACTTGAGCAACACCATTAAGTTGATAACAGTCATTTCCGCCGTTTCCACCAATGTCACACCCATGATCATCAAAACCATATATAACTCATCAATGAACTATTGAGGGTCTTCCTCAACCTTGGAACAATGAAAATTTTGGGGGATTCATCGTCATGAATTGCCTTACTCTAGCTGTCGCTATACCCACATTTGGGTTGATGGGACCACAACCTCTCTATTTGATTAAGCCGTCATTGCTTGGGCCAATGCTTGAAAATCAGTTCAAAACTCCGCATTAATTACTAGATTGGCCAAAGGGCCAGCTAAAACTTGAGGAGCTTCCTGAGAGGCTTCTTGAGGAGCTTATCGTTCCACATTTTCTTCCCCATTCCTTCTAGAGTATGCTCTTCGAGGGGCCAGGTGTTCAAAAATATTGGATAAGGATTAGGAGAGAGACGTATAGAGTTAAACTCTAAGGCAAAAGACTAGAATGATGAAAGAAGTGGAATTTCCTAAACATCTTATAGCCGCCTAATCATAAATATGGCGCTGCACACTGATGAAAAAAGATTCTACTTGACGTGGCTTCTGAGACATCATAGGACCTTTCTAAACCTTATGATCTAAATATCAAATTTATCTTGACTCGAAGTATACACTTGGTGTAACATGGCGTATAGGATCCCGAGGGGACCTACACAAGCCACTTAGCATACATCATACAAGTTAATAAAAATAAAGAATTTAAAAGATAGATTTTTTATATTACAAAGAGTTGCACAAAGCGGAAGTTTAACACATGTCTCAATAAATCATCTAATACATCATAAGGAAAGTGATTGGGAAATAACCCATATATCACATACAAAGTTTGAAAATGGAAATGATCCTCAGCCTCACAGACCACTTGGTTCTAACACTAAATCCCAACGGAAAAGATAAAAGTCAAATATCAACATAACATAAGATAGGCAATGATCAATACCCATCTACACTTTTTAGATCAAAAGATACAATAGCTCCTTAAATATAGTTCAGCATGGATGAAAAATTTTTTTGTCAATGTGAATCCATATGTGAGAAATACCTTTCACAACCATGATTATCATAGCATATGACAAAACCTTTCACTATAACATTGATATTTTCCTTTCAAAGCATCACTAAATAATTTACAATAGCTTCATTAAAATATGCATTTCTTCATAAATTCATTGTTCATAGGTTCATAATTGAAAATCATTAATTAGGCATGGGCGATTAACGTTTCAAGCACACCTCATCCAATTCTATGTGCAAACGATCGTTAGTCCGTATAAAACCCAACGAAATCTTGGGGTCAAACCCCCAGTGCATGGTACTTGTTCAAATTCAATTAGGAAGTACAAATGTGGTCTAATTAGCTATAGGAATAGAAATTATCGAAAAAGACATGTAAATAAATCTAAAGGAGGTGGTACGAATGTCAGATGGGGGGTTTTGATTTGCAATTATCAGCTACAAGACAATCAAATGCTAAGAAAATAACAATATAGGGTGGAATTCTCGGGATGTGATCTATTACAGGAAAATTTCACTATATGGGTAATTGAAATTACTAACAAATAGCTAAATATTAATGGGTAGTCTAGGCTATAAGTGAAATAGCTTTTTCTCGAACAACTATTTCGAATCTAGTTATTTCTTTCGAACATCAACAAGCTCAACAAATAAGAACAACCCACACCTTAATTCATCTACTCTCTCAAGCTAGATGGGTAGAATCGAGGATAGGATTTATTCTTTCGAGCTAAACCCATATCACCCCAATAACTACAATCATCGATTGAAAACTTTGATTCTAAAACATCTTTTTCAAGCAAGCCCTGAACTCTATGTTTGAATTGCATTTGCAACTACAATTCTTAGATTAAAACACAGCTATCAATTAAAACCCACTTCAATATAACATTTAAATAAGTAATAAACAATACCCTTAAGCTAATTCAACCCATAATTACATGATCACACCCCAAGAATTAGGTTTTTAGCTAAACATCATAAAATGGTAAAAACAATTACCAACTCGGTTAGCCATCAGCTGGGTAATAGTCTCCCAACCTTTACAATGTTTACCAAAGGTTAAATTCAAAGACCTAAGTCAAAATCCTATCAAATTTACGGTAAGAACTCTAAAACATGGAGAAAACTCTAACTCTAGAGTGGGAACTATAATATCTGGGTGAGAACTCTTCAGAACTCCTTTCCAGTATCAATTTATTGTTTCTTAAAATTTAGCCTAAAAGTCAAGTCAGCAGATTAAGTTGGGCTTGCCGAGTGGTTCGGCGATCCTCCCTTTGCTCTCTTCAATCCCCATTTTTCATTGGTTCTCAGCATTCTAAATCCTGCAACTTTGGGCGATCCATTATGTTGTCGCGAAACGGATCGACGATTCGCCGACTGCCCATTTCTCTAGTCGGCTTGGTTTCTTCCCCAGGGCATGCACACTGGAACTTTAAGTCAGCTGAAGAGCCACTCGACGGTTCTCCAAGTGGTCTTGGTGATCACCAGGATCACTTTTCACCACTTCTTCAGCTTGTTTTGCTCCTTTTTGCTTGTTAGTGTCCTTACCTTGCTCCTTAGCTCACATACCTGAAAATCAAGGCTTTAACATCATTTTATAAAATTAATTAAGCATTTGAGGACACTTATACTATCAAAACAAATCCCTAAATGAGTCCAAATCTCGGACTCATCAACACCCCCAACTTAAACTTTTGCTTGTCCTCAAGAAAAACTCAAGATCAACAGTTCAACAAGGAGGCTACAAATAGTGTTGCATAAGATTCAACATGAATGCACACACATAACAGGGTTCAAACTACACATACAATGATCAATTGTGCACTCAGAGATTCAAATTGTGACTCACCATTATCAAGGATACTCAAGTTCACAAGACTTTCCTTAAATGCATGTTGAAGCTCAACAAAGATACTTAGATGCACTCACAACAAATATGATTCCACATTCACACAAAATTCTTCAACAATTTAAAATCCTAGAATCACAGACAACTCTCACACTCAAAAAGATGAACACATACATGACTCCACACATATGCTTGCCCTTATTTTCCAATCAAAATTTGTTTCAGCTCACTAAAGATCACAAAGGTCTTTACAAATCTTGTAACGGGGCTGAGTGTAAAGGTATGGTCATTTAGGCTTAGTGGCTTCTACCTTCATGAAGTATGGCCGGGAAATCGCTATTTTCTCCTTCTCTTTCACATTCAAACATGTTTAAACTCCACCCCATAATTCAACTAGACATGAATCACCGGATACCCCATTTTAACTATGTTCACACACTTTATTTAATAATTCTTGTTCTTTTTCAATCTTCTTCTTTTCTTTCTTCTTTTCTTTTTGTTTCTCTTTTTTTTACATAGAGGGTTCCATTTATTTCAAAACAATCCATCAAAGGATAATTCTTCGCACTTCTTGACATTCCTTCTTTTTAACCACACCCCTAACTTAGGCTTTTGGCCTAAGATGGCTATTAAAATATATCAATACTTCATGAAAGTTTTAGGAGATGGGATAAAGTGGTAAAAGTTGCTCAAGTTTCTTCCAAGAAAATGATAGGCTCAAAATGTGCCAAGCTAGGTTCACACATCTCACAAAGTTGGCAACAAAGAGGTATATTGTCAAATTGGCTCACACTTCAAAATTCATGCCTAAGTTCATTTCAATTGTTCGCTTCACTCAATCAATCGGACCACGAGGGAAGTTCAAGGTGTCATCAAATACAATGTTAAAGATGAACTCAACACACAAGTCATTGTTACAAATATCAAAAAAGACTCCACACTTTCTAGATAGCGTGCAATGTTCATCACAAGAGACTCATTCGACAACCGGGTAGTCACAATAAAATGCTAAAAGTTCACATATTACCTATGTAACTTAGTTTGCCTCATTGTAGCCGCACTTTCATTTCGTTCAATTAAGAGCACTATTCAAGTGATTGATATTGATCACAATTGACACTCAAATTTGTACAAGAACAACCATAATCATACACACAAGAAGTGGCAAAATTTCAAAAATTGGTTCAAAAATTGTTTTCACGTTAAAACAATGGGCCACAAGCTAAGAACATCCACATTATCACAACCAGATATATATAAACAATCGAATCAACATTCACAAAAAACACCATCAAAACACAGCTAATATTCACAAAATAGTAACAAGAGGTAGGTATAGAAATACCTCACCCCACCCAACAAAATAAGCAGTTGTCCTCAAATGCAACAAAAACATAAATAGTATAAAATGTAACACAGAGGGAGGGGAAAATAAGGAGTTGTCTTGGGTGAAGTCTGCATCTCAGTCAATCCAGTTGTGTGTCTCATTAACATTGGCTCTACTGGAGCTCATCATCCAAGTATCCCTCAAGGAGGCATGTCTAGTTGTATCGAACATGGCACCCTCTAAGTCAGATGACGAGTCACTGAATGTATATATATTTTTAACTCACAGTGTGTCAAATAATAGTATAGAAAGATGTCGAACCCACAAAGATCGGTTTGTCTACTCTATAGACGTTTCTTATTTTATTTACTATTTAAGAAAATCAAGAATGGTTGAATGGTGAATTAATTAATTAATAATACAAAAAGTAGAGCAAATACTTTTGTTTTCACAATATATTACAAGGTTTTGGGGATCTTGACTTCACTTAATATTTCTATATAAAGTAAATTATTTATTCCTAAATTTATATTTCTCTTAAAAGTATAAATATCTCTCACGATTATATTTATACATTATTACTTAAATTGACCAATTAAATGCACTCCTCTCGGTTATACAATTTAATTGCCAAAATAGTAATGTTTAAGAACGAGAAATGTGTACTTGAACTAAAACATATTCTTCTAAGTAAGTCTCTTTCGATTAACTTACTTGTTATAACTAATTATTACACTATTCGCCTCTCTCGATTACACATAAGTGTAGATTTAATTATAACATAAAATAGATAGATGTCACTAAAATATTAACAATATACCAATACTCCAATTAACGGTATTACTTCATCCGCTCCTCTCGATTACAAAATTAGTAATATGTTAATACGTAGTAAACAATGGATATATGTAAATAAAAAAAATAACATCTAACTATAAAATAAATAAAAATGAAATCTATAGCTTAAGCTCACACACATAAAATTTAGATATAATACCTACTATTATATAGAAATATCAAGATCCGTCAATTTCCCAACACAAAAGAAAATTACTCCATAATAGAAATGGTACTACTAATGAAAATATTCTTCTCCATTAAATAAAAAAATAGAAGAATAATTTCGCTATTTAATTAAAAGCAGGAACTAGAATAATTTTCAACATCAAATAACTAAAAAAGTAGTACAAGACGAACTTAAAGAAATATATGGATTGTTTTGTTTTTCCCCTCTCTACTACTTTTATCAATGTATTCCTCATGTTATTTATAACCATTCTCTGAAGATGAAAATCACCATTTTCTCTTAATTTTTCCACTTGATAGTTGATATTTTTGACAAAATTAAAATGGTAGGTCAAATGTATACCAACATTTGACAAAGTTTTCCATATAACTTGTCTTATGCTTTATTTTTATTTTTGGTGGCTACCATCCTACTACATTTTTAAACTTTTATTTTCCATATTTGCTGCATCTTTCTTTCATTTCTTTCGTTCTTATTTGTTCTTCTTTCCTTTTTTAGCATGTGGGTTCTACACAAAAAAAATATGTCCAACTCATTTCCATATTTTCTCAACATCCCGTTCCTCTCTTTCATAATTCTTTAATATCTCCATTTGTGTTGGATAATTTCTTCTAAACCAGCACTTGTGTTTCTTTGCCACATATCTACTTAGTTGATGTTTTCTTATTATATTGCAACATTTTCATCAAACATAGATTAAAAATATTAGTTTTAAAATTAAATAACAACTTAGTGTATATATGATATTTTTCTCTTATCAAATTCCCCCATACTTAAATATTTATGTGTCTTAAGGCAAAGATAATTATTAATTAATAATTATAATGACTAAAATATTTTGAAGTATAATCATGAAAACTTTTGAGAGAATAATCAACCAAGAAGACTCAACGAGTTTAACAAATCTGTAACCTCGCTCATAATCACTAATTGAAAACTTAAATAATAATATTTCCTAATCCCAAGTTTTCCTTACCAGATGAAGAGAGATTCCCATATATCACACCATATAGAATAAAGAAAGGCATATTTAAATAAAATTCACTCGCTCTCAACAAAGAAGTATCTCATGTTACCGAAAATAATCATAAGCTTGACTATTATGTGATTCTCCACTAATGTAGGAGTCTTTGAGTTGAGATCATGTAGGACTTTTATAAGGTTGTAATGTAGGCTTAAGGATGGGTAAAATATATATATATATATATATATATATATATATATAAGGATAATAGTGACTCTAATTTCCTTTTAGGCATTACATTTTATTCTCTAGCTCAGGCACTCTTTTCAGCCACCTCCTTTTGAACCATAAATTCTTTGAGTTTTTTTTTTTTTTTTTTGTTTCCCTTTTTTTTTCTTTTTTTTTTCTTTTTTGACATCTCAAGATATTTTTCTTTTTACATGTTCTTTTCACCATTCATTCATAGCGTTATGCATTCAAATTTACTCTCAAAGTGCCTAAAAGGAATATAGGGTGAACAAATATTAAGTGGTGATTAAAATAAGACTAAGGATTAAAGTTTGGTGACAAAAAATAGTAATTTATTTAGGCTCAAGGGAGTTTTCTAGGGATACGAATCATAAAAGGTAGGTCAATTCAAATCATGTTTAAACAAGAAAGGCCTACTTTCATTTCTCAACTTAAAATCTACCTAAAATTTCTTTTCAAACCACATTAAAAACAAGTTCTAGATTTTTCAAATAAGCATGAGAACTAGGTAATATACACTTTCCACACAATGCACTTGGGACTAGTGAACACAATACTTTCAATTACCAATAATCAAATATGAGTTTGGAAAGATAGTCATACAACTCATGAATGATATTCGGTTAGATTTATCTATCTTATGTCTCATGATTTTCAAATCAAATCATTTTTAGCCAATTTTATTTATCTAAATAAAGAAAACAACTAAAAATCCTAAAAAATGTTCGGTTCAAAATATTGTGATCATGGCAAAGGACCGAACAAGAAATCCATAAAAGTACATGAAAGTATATA